>CAWTZC010001373.1:0-17011 GCA_963919715.1 Microtus obscurus
TCTCCTTCCTGACTTCACTGCTTCGAGCTTTTCCTATTTATAAAGATGTCAGCTGTGAGTTTTCATGTATAGCATTTATTTGATTGAGGTTTGTTCCCTCCAGTTTGTTCTCTAGAGTTCCATAAAGGTATGTTTATTAAAGGCTTTTTCTGCATCTATGAAGATGATCATGTGAGTTTTATGCTTTAAGTCCATCAATGTGATCTGTTACATTGAATGAGAAACATATGTTAATCATCCTAAGTTTTAGGGATAAAACCACTGTGATCGTGGTATATAATTTTTTGATATATTTATGTATTCTGTTTTTGCAAGTTTTTATTTCTGTTTTGTTGAATATTTTTTGAATCTGTGTTCTTTCAGGACACTGGGCTATAACTTGCTTTATTAATTGTGTCTTAACTTGGCTTTGGTGTTGGGTGACACTGGCTTCATGGAAAGGAGTTTGGGGTGCTCCTTCTGCTATTTTTGTTTTAACAGTTTATGAAGAATTGACTGTGTATCTTTCTTTGAAAGTCTGGTGCAATTCTGCTGTAAATTCTTCTGGCCCTGGATTTTTTTTTAAGCCGTCTTTTTTGTGCTATTTCAATCCTGTTGGGGTGTTGAGAAAAACCTTCTTTGTTTGGCTTTGATAGTTTGGCTGTAGCCAAAAGTTGTCTATTTCTCTTAGGTGTTCCAGCTGATGGTAGTAGAAGCATTTTAAAGTATTCTTTTATGGATGTCCTTGGTTTCTCTGCTATATTCTCCCTCTTCAAACCAAACTAATGCTTCCCATATTTTCTTTAGGTTTGGTTTGTAGGTTATAAATTTTTTAGGCTGTTTATGCCATGAATTTTTTTCTTTCTCCTTCAATCATAGTAAATAGTTATTCTGGATATATTGTTTTTGGTTGGCTATCAAAGTCTTCTAAAATTTGGAATGCATTTCTCCAAGCTGTTCTGGCTTTCAAAGTTTCCATTGAGAAATCAGCTGTTATTCGACTATTTTCTCTTTTAATACACTTTCTTTACTATATACACTTACTGTTTTAACTATGATATGCCATGGGGACATTTTCTGGTCTTGTCTCTTGTGGTTCTGTGTGTTTCTTGTATCTATGTGGGTGTGTCTTTTCTCAGTTTGAGGAAGTTTTCTTCTATGATCTTGTTGAAGATCTCACTTTTGACATTGACTTGGGTTTCTTTTCCTGCATCTATGCCTACACTTCAAAGGCTTGGTGTTTTCATGATGTCCTATGTTTCCTGCATGTTTCCTTTCTGTGTATTTTTTTTCAAATTTCTGTTATTTGATCTAGATCCTAGGTCTTCTGCTTTCTCTCATTAAGTCCTGATATTCTTTCTTCTCTTTGATTTATCTAGTTTTAAGACTTCAATTGAGTTTTCTAGTTGAGTTACTGGGTTTTCAGTTCCATCTTCCTTTCAACTTGAGTCCTCTTCAGTGTTTCTGTCTTGGTATTGAGTCCTGGATTGTCTTCACTGTTTCTGTCAGCCGTATGTTGTTCTTCTTGGGCATCATTCAGATTCATTATCCCTTGACTGAATTGAGCTGTTTCTTTGTGCCTTCATTAATCTCCTTGAATTCTTTGATGGCTCTTTTAAATTCTGCATCCCCTGGAGTTCATCTAGTTAATCTTCACTGGGCAACGTTTCTACAGGAGTGGTAGGTCTTGAGGGGGGAGATAATGGCTTGCTCGTTCATATTGCTTATATTTTTTAAATATTTTATTTTGTGTATGGGTAGCACCTACAGCATGCATATCCAGTGTCCTCAAAGGCCAAATTAAAGATGTTTGTGAGCAACCGTGCACGTGCTGGCATTTCACCTGGCAGCTCAGGCTGCAAGGGCTTTTAACCACAAGCCATTTCTCCAGCGTCATTGTTTGTATTTCTGCAATGACATCTGGACATGCAGGCTTCTTTGTTAGTTCTGACACAGACAGGGAAGCTTGGGGGTATGAGAGGATGTGGTGAAATAGGTCTAGAGATTTAAAATAACTTAGATGAAATAAATTCTAGTGAACAGAAGGGAATGGACCAGTATCCAGGACACGTACAAGCATTACGATGGTTGTGCAGGTGTAGAGGATGGTATTATGTTGCCTTTCTCCCTGTTTTTAGGATCTTATGTTCTCTCTGTTCCCTCTTCCATATTGTTCCCTGAAGCATGGAGGGATTAATAGAAATGACTTGTTTATGATTAGGTCCTTGTCTGTCCACTTTTTCTCAACATCTTGAGCAACCATGAGTCTGCATTGGTTGTCATTCACTACAAATAGAAGGTTTTATGGTTAGGGTTGAGAGTGGTATTTCTGTAGATTCTTAGAAGGCAGTTATGTCTGCTTAACTAAATACCAGTAGTGATGTTCCTCATAAGGGTCTTGACATGCAGAGGCATTAATATTTTGAGGGGAAGGCTCTCAAAGAGGCATAAGATTCTTCCTTGGAGCAGGCTAAATCCCTTCAGAAAACCAGTGACTCTGCTGTAACAACCTCTACCATTACATATCTGGGTACATCTTGCCTGGCAGATTGGAGCTCCTTCTCCCCCCACCCACCCATCCAAATGCCTGCTTGGTTCTTTCTGAGGCTTTGAAGGTAAATCTCAGATTTTTGTGGCTGTGCTCATTCAGTCTGGACAGAACTGGTCCAGCTGAGTGCTTTGACTGTGAGAGACCAGCCTGCCAAGGTTTTGAACTGATGCTCCTCACGCCAAAGACAATAAGAGAAAGGGGTGGGGGCTGTGCTTCTCCAGACATTCCTTCTTCCCAAGGGAGAGATCAGGAAAAAGCCAGAGCTATTATGCAGTGGGAGGAAGCAGCAGAGTCAGCAGAGAGGATTCTGTTCCCGATCAGAATGCTAAGACTGGCTTAAACTGAACTCCATTCTCCCAGTCCAGCTCTCAACCATGAATCTTTGGTGTCCTAGCTCCAGAGGCAGCTCCCTCAAATAACTCACTGCTCTGGGCCTCACCCGTTGGCTACAGAGATCTGAAGTCAAGTCTAGACTGTTTTCCCTCTACCTGTACACCAGTGGAAGCCACAGTAAGAATCAATCTAGCCCTAAGTCAGCTCTCCCTCCCCGACTGTCTTAACAGTCTATCTCTTATAGCAAAAGGCAACAGCGAGCTTCTTCCCCAAGAGTTGTGGCTCTCAGGAACCTGTAGCCTCGCTTCTGCCTCATTCGGGGGAAGGGCTGGGGATTTCATTCACACTGACTCCTAAGACAGGAAAATGACTCTGTCTCCGGCCTGCGGGGTTTCAGTTCCTATTTTGCAGAACTAACCTTTGAAAAAGTATGCATCTGTTGAGAGATAGAAGAAAGGCTGGAGTAAAACGCTTCCTAGGCATTAGCGCTGTGTGCAGCAGTGAGCAAAGAGCTTTGCAGGAACTGTGTCCTGAGTCCACATGTGAGGATGGGTACTATTCCCATTCCCACCCCGCATTCCCCCAGCAACCCGAAGGCGCAGTTGAATTAAGCCAGCTAAGGACACGCAGCTCCACGGCATCTAGAACAGAGCTGGGAGTGATTCCATATTCCGCGGGTCCTGTAGGATCTGACACTTGCCTGCTTCCCATACTCCTGATGTGCTTGCATAAGGATGTATCCAAGGGTACCCACTGCTGATGTTTGCAGATCTCTTGCTCTTCTGACTTTATTTCCCTGTCTGTAAAAGTGGAGCTGATCTTTGTTATATCTAAAACCACAGAGGCTGATCCTGAGATTCTGGAAATGGACATTTTGTCAAGTGTAGGTCAAATAAAATAGATTATAAATGTTTCCTGCGAGCCCTCCTAGAGCCTGTAAAATCCAAATAAATGTCAGGCTCTGCATTCCTGCTGCTGTGGCCCACCTTACCCTGGAGATGTCCAGTGTCATTGCAATTCTTCCCTTGTGGTAATGTCCCCTCAGGTGTTAGCTACCTCCTAGCCTTGAGGGTAAAGTAAGCCCCGACCTTCCTGCCTGTAGAAGATGAGCCAGCTGGTCAGCTGGTGCTCGCATCTTTCATTCCAGAAATAGTCGTGCCTTCCCAGTGTGGCTCTGGGTATGGGCTCAGGCGACCTTGTTTTGATTACAGCAGCAGTTATCAGCGGACAGCAGGCAGAGCTACTTAATTCCCCCACTTAGCAAACACTCTCCCTCGGCTGGCTGCCTGAATCCAAAAAAATATTTTAGGAAAGCCAGTGTGAGTAATTTTTTTCCCAAAATATATGCTGACAGGGGTCTGGAAAGAAGAAACAGGAATTCGGTTTGGGTCTAGGAACAAGAACCATGTGATCCCCAGTGCCTTAGCAGACACAGAGTAAGGCATGCTTCCCTTCTCGGCCTCCCCGCAGCTGGGAAAGGAACCCCTGCCCTCTGACTTTATTGCATACTGGAAAGGAGCACTTTGAAGAGGCTAAGCGGCTCTGCAGCAGGTGTGTGCTTGAGCCGTTGCAGGTCTGGAGTCCAAGAGCTACCTTGTACATCTGAGCCTGTGATCCCAGGGCCCTGTGCTCGGCTGAATGACCAGCCAGATGAACAAAGAACAAGAGAATCCTGTCAAGTACCAGGCTTAGTACCTCCACGCTTTCTCTTCAAGGTCCAAGGACACAGCATGTCCTCCCTGGATATATTGAAAAGCACTAAAGTGACAGTGATTTCTTTCAGCTCCACCATGAACAGTATCGAGCAAACCTTTAGGAAACAGACAGAGCTACTCCAACCACCTCGATCTCATTTCGTACTCAGTTGTTCAATTGCTTCTACATATGATGATGCTGAAATATCACATGGTAGTGTAATTGCTTTTGGATAAAACAACCATCTTCGCCATCTGACAAACTTATGAGAAAGTGACTGTGGAGTCCAGCCCCTGCCGCCGTCCTGTCCGCAGGCTGTCGTGCTGCTCAGTTCTGTCTAACTGCATTATTTACCACTGACACCTTGCACCGTGCTAAGCTTCCACTGCAAGCTCTGTGTTTCCAGCAAAAAAAACATATGTGGAAATCCAGCTGTCCTCACACATTTCATGATGTGTGAAACAACAACAGAATTGATCCTGGATTTTGTTTGTTTGTTAATTTAAGAGAAATAAGAGGTGTTGAAATGCTAAAAGTCATGGGAATGGGGAGCTTTTCACAAACAACACTTGATAAACGTTTCTTACGCCCTGGAGACCTGCGTTCATGCCTTTCCTGAGCCAGCAGGCACCACAGAGTGGAAGACAGAGTGGGATATTAATTTGTCTGATCAATTGATTTCCTCAGCCTAACACTGGAAGAAGACACTTTTCTGAGCTGCAGATTGTGTGTGATTTCACAAGGCAAGAACTATCGTGAAAGGGTCAAAAAAACTAATTGAGATGTAATGGGATTGTATGAGATTACGGCTAAAAGACACACAATTATTTGGTTGTATCACATTTTGCTTTGAACCGCTAAACCTGCCCATCTATCTGGCAAATTGAAGCTGATTCACTTATGCTTAAAGTGTACAGAATTGCTTCGCATGTCAGTGAGCCTCACTCCCAGATGCTATGGGTACATTTGCTTTCTCGGGACAAGTGAGCCTACCTTGAGACAGAAAGTGTGATTGGGCTACCGTGTCTGAAAAGCTACATAAAGAAACCAGCCTTTTCCACTTTACACCAAAAGTGTACTGGCTGTCTTGCTCTTGGAACTTTAGTCTCCCTTTTCATTTAATATTTTTGTAAATTTTCTTTAAAAGAACCCATAGATTTCCTGCCAAAAAAAAATGTGTGTGTGTGTGTGTGTGTGTGTGTGTGTGTGTGTGTCCCCATCCTGCAAGGCTGAATGCGTCAATAGAGGAATGTAAGTCAAATAATCCCAAGCTAACTCTGAGTAGAGTATTCTAAGGAGTTTTTCTTTATTAAAAGGAAAAACCATGGAACAGGAGTGGGGGTCAACATCCAAGGTGTGGAGCACAGGAAAGAGAGAAGGGCAAACGGGTGGCACCTCGGTCTTTTGGTACCCCAAAGCCACACCTCAACCTGGTCCCAGCCTCTCAAAGGCCATTGGCTGAAAGAATTCCCCATCCAAAAACCCAAAGGCTTGATCTTGGTTTTTTTAGGAGCTGAGAGCCTTTAAGTGTTAGAGGACCAGAGTGTCACTTGTTGTTGGAGCAAATCAGGAACATCTCTTGGCCCCCAATCCCACTGCTATTGGTGTGGCAAACATTCTTTTCTCTGCATGCATTCATGAAGGTTTTTCTTGGGAATAATAAGGCTAGACGGGTTTCCCTACAAGTGTTCCTGTGCAGCGAGTACAGATTCTCCAGCCCTGGCATACATGGAGCTTGGTCTTATTTTCCTTGCTACAGTCCTATCACATCTCCTGGATCTTAGTGCAGCTCATTCTTAAATAAATAAATAAAATAAAACCAGGAACTTTTTTTGTAGTTTGCTGAAAGCTTGAGGGGTCAGTGGTCTCAGCATATTGAATATTTCTCCCAACTTCAAGGACATATTGCTGTCCCTGGCTTCCCCCTGCCACTGGAAGTAAGAAGATGATACAGGACCTTTTGGGGTTGTAACACAAATACCATCTCCCCAGGCTGAGCATGTTACTCCATTTGTCTGGCTTTGACTGGGATACAGAATAAAAAGCAACTCTACAATAGGTACAGGTTGGACTATAGGCTTCACACTGGGGACACAGAAGCCCTAAAAATCAATGATGCTTGAGTACCAGTGTCAAATGGGAATACTGGGTGGATTCTGTCGTCAGAGAAAAACGGCTCACTCTGCAGTTTCCTTGGTGGGCTGATGACACTGAATAACTGAATGTAAAGATTTGTCTTGATTAGGGCTCTGCTTCTAACGGTCCACACCCAGGTCATTAAGTTTTCACAATGCCCTTTATTTTACAAACTGCTGATCCCCTTGGTTCTCAGGAAACCAGAAAGTGGAGCAGTTCCAAGTTTATACAGATTCAAAAAGTTGACAGTGAGCTAGCCATGATCAGTTTTGGAGGGTCTGACTTCCTGCACGTAACTTCACTATCTGTACCCTCTTGTTCTCAGACTCTCTCCAAATCATATTATGGGATGCTTGCAAAAACACAGGAAGTCAATGTTGGCACAGGGCTTTTGTTTATTTTTCATGCTGATCCACAGGTAGATAAGATGGTGGTACGTGACCTAGGGAGACAGGGGAATGGGTCTTGGTAGAAATTGTAAGTATTTACAATTCCCTAGAAAGACCACAGGACAAAATCTTAAAGTACATTCATCATTTCTCTCCAGAGAAGAGCCTTGACAAAGTGCACGACCTTAATGATTATTGCATACAAAGAGAGCGGGTGCCCGAGTATGCACTGTTTTCTCCACTCTTGGTGAAGCCTGGAATGGGAGTTCCTCAGCCACCCTGCCTTCCCTCTCCCTACTGGGTGTTCTGTGGAGGTTTCCAATGCTGAGTTAGAGCTAAATGAGCTTCTGCCAACAATAGGTTAGAGCACCATCAGTAACATCACTGTGCCCTGTGAGGCCCAAAGATGCCCCCATGAGTTCACTTCTCTTTCTATACAAGCCTCAGGCTGCTTTTGTTTGCTATCTCACAGGGTTTGTATCCTGGGTTTCCTGTAGAGCTGCCCCTCGGGTGAGATGTCTACATCGACTTCTATGTGTGATTCTGTCTACAGGCTGTAAATATTTTTTATTGCCATTGATTAATAAAGAAGCTGCTTGCATCAGTGGATTAACAGAATCCTGCCAGGCCGGAAAGATATATAGAGAGAGTACCGTAGGCAGAGTCAAAAGAGAAATACGATGTAACCGTAGGAGATAGATGTCGGACGTAAGACAGAACCTTAGCAGTAGGATACACAGTTAGTAGAAATGGGTTAATTTAAGATATAAGAGCTAGCTAGAAATATGCATAAGCTAATAGGCCAAGCAGTGTTTTAATTTGTTAATACAGTTTCTGTGTGCTTGTTTCAGGCGGGAAATGAACAAGCAGCCTCCATCTACATATGTGTTGACTTATTACTAGGTCATCAGCCTATTTGGGGCCCTTAGTTGCAATATTTCAGGGGGAGAAATTGAGTTCCCTGAAACTTGGCTTCTTTTTTTTGTTTGTTTGTTTGTTCAGTTTTTCAAGACAGGGTTTCTCTCTGCGCAGCTTTGGAGTCTGTCCTGGAACTTGCTCCGTAGACCAGGCTAGCCTCAAACTCACAAAGATCTACTTGCCTCTGCCTCCCAAGTGCTCACTGGTTATTTTTATTCCTCTTCAGTGGCGTTTCTAGGCACTTTTTCCACTAAAATCTTATTTAATATGTTTCAATTAGTACAATCTCATTTTAGCTTCACAACATAGTAAATTCAAGGGGTCGGGCACAATTTTTATATACTTAAATGTCAATTAATACTTACACCATCGCGGCGGGAGACCTGCAGACACCAGCGAGCAGAGGAGGATCACGGGGGCAGCGAATGGTGAGCCTAGTAGTATCCTCTGAAGACCACCTTGTATAGGGAGAGTGTTCTTGCCCCGGGGGCTGGACACAGGGAAACGGAGCGGGGGCACTCCCCGATCACCTTGACCCCCAGGCTAGCCTGCGAGGGCTTCCCTACCCTCTGCTGGGGCTGCTCCTCCTTTGCTGAGACCTCTCTCCCAGGCATATCCCAGATTACGCCCAGGGACCTCCTTCGCTCCCCCCCTTCCCCGCTGGGCGCTGGGGACCACCAAATTTAACCTGTTTGGGCACTGGATAGGGAGCTCCAGAGCAGAGAGCACCGCGAGTTCCTCTGTTTTGGTGGCTGGCCTGCAGAGGGTAGGCCTTTTCTTAGCGAGGTCCCTGGCAAACCAGGAGCCTGGTCTGGTCCTGAAGACCACTTCAGAACAGTAAAAGAGATCTTGGCCAGTGGCAGGACTCAGAAGGGGAGAAGGCATTTTGGAAGCAGGGCCCCGCCAGCCTTAGGAAAACCCGTTCCTGCATTAAAAGACACATTAGACAGCATCGATAGGGCACGAGATGGGCAGGCGCCATAGGGCAAAAATTCACCCAATAATCTGAAAAGCAACATGAAAACACCAGAACGCAATGATCTCACAACGGAAGGACTTGAACACCCTAACACAGAAGAAGTGGAAAAAAATGACTTTATGAAAGCAATAGAGTCCCTTAAACAACATGTAAAAAACACCTTTGCAGAAATAGGAGAAGTATGACAAAAAGTTTGAAGAAGTGGGTAAAAAGGTTGAAGAAATGAGTAAATACGTACATGAGACCCTAGGGGAAAACAGTTCAAGAATTGAAAACTGAAATGGAAGCAAGGAAGAAATCACAGACTGAGGACCAGCTGGATGTATGGAAAATCTAAGTCCAGCGAACAGAGTCTACAGGAACAAGCATAATCAATAGAATACAAGAAGAGATAGAAGAAAGAATCTCAGATTCTGAGGACAACATAGAGAAAATAAATGCACTGATCAAAGAAATCATGCAAAACCAACAAATACTCATCACAAAACACTCAGGAAATATGGGACACAATAAAAAAGACCTAACATAAGAATATATAGGGATAGAAAAAGGAGGAAAGAATCACAGCTCAAAGGCCCAGAAAATATCTTTAACAAAATTATGGAAGAAAACTTTCCCAACATAAAAGAAAGATATTCCTTCGAATATCCAAGAAGCATACAGAACACCAAACAGACTGGATCAAAGAAAAACATCCCCTCGCCATATAATAATCAAAACACAAAATATACAGGTTAAAGAAAGAACAACTTAAAGCTGCAAAGGAAAAGGGGCAAGTAACTTATAGGTAAACCAATCAGACTTCACCTGACTTCTCTCTGGAAAACTACGAAAGCCAGAAGGTCCTGGATAGGGGTTCTGCAAAAGCTAAGGGATCATGGATGCAAACCCAAGCTACTATACCCAGCCAAGCTATTGTTCACCATCAATGGAGAAAACAAGACTTTCCAAGATAAAGAACAAATTTAAACAATATGTAAGCCACAAACCCCAGCCCTACAGAAAATAATAGAAGGAAAATCACAACCTAAGGAATCTAGCATTGCCAACCACTGCCTACAATAACTCAGGCGTCTAGCAAACCTTCACCTGCACACCTCAAAGAAAGGAGACACACAAACGCTACTTCATACCAAAACCAATAATAATAACCGGAGTAAACAACCACTGGTCATTAGTATCACTTAATATTAATAGCCGCTAATTCCCCCATAAAAAGGCACAGGCTAAGGGATTGGATACGTAAACAGGACCCAACATTCTGCTGTTTGCCAGAAACACATCTCAACCACAAAGACAGGCATCTACTCAGAGTAAAGGGTTGGGAAAAGGTGTTTCAAGCAAATGGTCCTAAGAAAAAAGCAGGTGTGTGCCATACTAATTTCTAACAAAACTGACTTCAAACTAAAGTCAATCCAGAAGAGATCGAGATGGACACTTTATACTCATAACAGGAACAATTCATCAGGATGAAGTCCTCAATTCTGAATATCTACGCCCCTTTAACATAAAAGCACCCACCTATGTAAAAAAGAAATATTACTAGAACTCAAGGCAGACATCAAACCACACACACTAGTAATAGGAGACTTCAATACACCTCTTTCTCCATTGTGACAGGTCAATCAGACAGAAACCTAATAAGAAATTCAGAAAGTTATTGGAGGTAATGAAGCAAATGGACTTAACAGACATCTATAGAACATTCCACCCAAAAAGGAAAGAATATACCTTCTTCTCTGCAGCTCATGGAACCTTCTCAAAAATTGACCACATACTCGGAAACAAAGGAAACCTCCCACAGATACAAAAAAATATCAGTGTCCACCTGATGTCTTATCAGATCACCACGGACTGAAGCTAGAAGGCAATAACAATGCTACCCCCAGAAAGCCGACAAACTCATGCAAACTGAACAGTCAACTACTGAACCACACATGGGTCAAAGGAAGAAATTAAAAAAGAAATTAAAGTCTTCCTTGAATTTTAATGAAAATAAAGAGACAACATACTCAAACCTATGGGACACATTGAAAGCAGTGCACTAAGAGGAAAGTTCATAGCACTAAGTGCCCACTTAAAAAAACAGAGAAAGCATACATTGAGGACTTAACAGCACACCTGAAAGCTCTAGAAAAAGAAAGAAGCAGATGCTTGGGCCCAGGAGGAGTAGAAGACTGGAAATAATCCAAACTGAGGGCAGAAATCAACAAAATAGAAACACATGAAAACAGTCCAAAGAATCAATGAAACAAAAAAGTTGGTTCTTTGAGAAAATCAACAAGATCGACAAACCCCTATCCAAACTAATTAAACAACAGAGAGAGAACACGCACGTAAATAAATAAGATCAGCAATGAAAAGGGGGACATAACCACAGGTTCACAGAGGAAACTCAGAGAATCATTAGATCTTACTACAAAAGCCTGTATGCCACAAAACTGGAAAATGCAAAAGAAATGGACAGTTTTTCTAGATAATCACCACATACCAAAAGCTGAACCAAGACCAGGTGAACGATCTAAATAGACCGGTTAGTCGCGAAGAACTAGAAACTGTTATCTAAAAAAATCTCCCTACCAAAAAAAAGCCCAGGACCAGATATGGTTTCAATGCAGAATTCTACCAGAACTTCCAAGAAGAGCTAATACCTATACTCCTTAATGCTATTTCACAATATAGAAGCAGAAGAGTCATTGCCAAATTCCTTTTACGCAAGCCACCGTTCACCCTGATACCAAAACCACACAAAAGACCCAACCAAGAAAGAAGAATTATAGGCCTATTTCACTCTCATGAATATCAATAGCAAAAATTCTCAATAAAATACTAAAAACCACGAATCCAAGAACACATTAGGAAAAATTATCTATTATGATCAATAGTAGGCTTCATCCCAGAGATGAGGGCTGGTTCAACATACGAAATCTATCAATGTAATCCACCATATAAAAAAACTGAAAGAAAAAAACCATATGATCATTTCATTAGATGCTGAAAAAGCATTAGACCAAATTCAACACCCCTTTATGATAAAGGTCTTGGAGAGATTAGGGATACAAGGGTCATACCTAAATATAATAAAAAGCTATTTACAGCAAGCCGACAGCTAACATTAACGTGAATGGAGAAAAACTCAAAAGCCATCCCACTAAAATCAGGAACAAGACAAGGATGTCCACTCTCTCCATACCTCTTCAATATAGTGCTGGAAGGGTTTCTAGCAATTCTGGTCTCGAACAACATAAAAAAGAGGATCAAGGGGATTCGTATTGGAAAGGAAGAGGTTGAAAGCTTTCGTTAGTTGCAGATGATATGATAGTATACATAAGCGACCCCAAAAACTCTATCCAAAGAACTCCTACATCTGATAAACGCCTTTAGTAAGGTGGCAGGATACAAGATCAACTCCAAAAAGTCAGTGGCCTTCCTATACACTAAGGATAAGGAAGCAGAGAGGGAGAAATCAGAGAAGCATCACCTTTCACGATAGCCACAAATAGCATAAAATATCTAGGGGTAACCTAACCAAGGAAGTGAAAGATATATTTGACAAGAACTTTAATCTTTGAAGAAAGAAATTAAAGATGACACCAGAAAATGGAAGGATCTCCCTTGCTCTTGGATTGGGAGGATCAACATAGTAAAAATGGCAATTCTACCAAAAAGCAATCTACAGATTCAATGCAATCCCCATCAAAAATACCATCAAAATCCTTCACAGATCTGGAGAAGACAATAATCAACTTTATATGGAAAAACAAAAAACCCAGGATAGCCAGAACAATCTTATACAATAAAAGGATGCGTCTGGAGGCATTACCATCCTGACTCAACTCTATTACAGAGCTACAGTATTGAAATCAGCTTGGAGTGACAGCATAAAAACAAAAGTACGACCAATGGAATCGAATAGAAGACCCTGACTTTAACCCCACAAACCTATGAACACCTGATTTTCGATAAAGGAGCTAAAAGTATACAATGGAAAAAAGAGAGCATCTTCAACAAATTAGTGCTGGCAAAACTGGATGTCAATCTGTAGCTAGAAGAATAGAAATAGAATCCATATCTATCACCATGCACAAAACTCAAGGTCCAAAGTGGATTAAGACCTCCAATATCAGTCCGAACACGCTGAACCTGATAGAGGAGAAAGTGGGAAGTACTCTACAACAAGTGGGCACAGGAGACCACTTCCTACGTACCCTCAGCAGCACAAACAGTAAGGAACTCATTGAATAAATGGGACTACTGAGACATAGAAGCTTCTGTAAAGCAAAGGACACTGTTGCCTAAAACAGAAAGGAAAAAGCAACCCACTGACTGGGAGAAGATCTTCACCAACCCCGCAACTGACAAAGTCGCGATCTCAAAATATAAAGAACTCAAGAAACTAGACGTAAAAGGCTAAATCAACCCATTTATAAAATGGGGCACTAAGGCACTGACAGAGATCTCTCAACAAGAAGAAGTTCAAATGGCCAAAAGACACCCTAAGGTCATGCTCAACTTCCTTAGCGATCAGAAATGCAAATCAAGACAACTTTAAGATACCATCTTGCACACACCTGCCAGAATAGAGCGAAAATAAAAAACACCAATGATAGCCTTTGCTGGAGAGGGTGTGGAGAAAGGGGTACACTCATCCATTGCTGGTGGGAATATGCAAACTTGTGCAACCACTTTGGAAAGCAGTGTGGAGGTTTCTCAGGGAAATTTGGGATCAACCTACCCCTGGATCCAGCATTACCACTCTTGAGTCATACACAAGAGAGGCCTTATCTTACAACAAAAAGTTATGCTCTACTATAGTTCGCTTGTAGCACTGTTTGTAATAGCCAGAACAGGAAACAACCTAGATGCCCTTCAATTTGAAGAATGGATGAAGAAAGTATGGAATATATACATATTAGAGAGTGCTACTCTAGCAATAAAAAACAAGGACTTCTTGAAGTTTGCAGGCAAATGGATGGAAATAGAGAACACGATCCTGAGTGAGGTAAGCCAGACCCCAAAAAAGAGGAACATGGGATGTACTCACTCATATTTGGTTTCCTAGACATAAACAAAGGCCAATGAGCCTCTATCATTCTGATCTTAGAGAAGCTAAATAAGAAGGAGAACCCAAAGAAAAACACTATCAAGGCATCCTCCTGAATATCAGCAACCTCATCAGGCGATGAGAAAGGAGACAGAGACAGAAGACCCACATTTAGAGCACCGGACAGTAATCTCAAAGGTCCAAATCAGGAGACAGAAGGAGAGTGAGCACGAGCAAGGGAACTCAGGAGCAGCGGGGGAGTGCACCCACACACGGAGACAATGGGGATTTTCTACCAGGAACTCACCAAGGCCAGCTGACCTGGGTTTGAAAAAGCCACCGGGATAAAACCGTCTTGAGGGAAAAAACATAGAGACAATGAGGTCTACTGAGATCTCAAGAACAAGAGCAATGGGTTTTTGATCCTGACTGCACGTATTGCTTTGTGGGAGCCTAGGCAGTTTGGATGCTCACCTTGCTGGACCTGGATGAGGTGGGTGGTCCACTGGACTTCCCACAGGGCAGGAACCCTGATAGCTCTTTGGACTGACGAGGGAGGGGACTTGACTGGGGGAGGGGGGGGAAATGGGAGGCTGCGGTGGGGGAAAGACAGAAATCTTAAATAAATAAATAAATTAAAAAAAAAACAAAAACAAAAACAAAAAACAAAAAAATAAATAAATAAATATATTTTAAAAAAAAAAAATACTTACACCATCATTAAGTATATCATTAGAGAAAATTGCTACCTTTTTTTAAAAGGAATTCATTTGTATGTAGTGTATAGGGGAGAGAGAGAGAGAGAGAGAGAGAGAGAGAGAGAGGCTGCCCTCCTGGAGTTGCAGGTTGGAGCTGCTAGGACTGAACTTGCACCTCCTGGAGGAGCAAGTAAACATTCCTAACCACAGGAGCCATCTTTTTCCAACCTCCACATAGTTACACAGAGAAAAGTACTTTGAGGAAATGACTAAGATTAGGGATGGCGATCGTAACCCCGCCTCTTGCTTTTGCCCGTGGGAAAGATGCCCATTTACGTAGCATACACTGATACCAGAAAGATCTGCTTCTGAGAACATGAAAAGGGAACTGCAGTCCCCTGAAGAGGTGAGAGACGGGAGCAGGAAAAAAAGACACATCATGCAATGTTAGGATCATTGGGGGGAAAATGAAGGCAACAGGTGCTGGGCATCTCAGCACACACCTCTCAAACTTTTGCAGGCCGTTTCCCACTGCCCCAATCTCCCTTCAACGCAGATGTCATCATGTTTTTGTTTGTTTGGTTTTTTTTTGTTTTTTTTTTTTACTGGCAATCATAGAATTGCTCTGAGTGAAGGAAATAGAATTTTAGCAAAATGATACATGGATACCTCGAGTTTATTCCACTGGGACAGGACTCGGAAAAGAAGCGAAGTCTTGTTCAGCTTCCTGACAAAACGACGTTATAGGTTTGAGTGACTACAGAAAGAAAAAGACACGACTGACTTCCAGACTATGTGCTCTAAAGCCCAGCTTAGCTGAGATCGAGACAAGGCTCCATTCCCTCCAGGATGAAAAGGTTTTCCCATGTTTCACTCTTCTATCAGAATCAGCTCAGAGAGAGCCAGATCCCAGATGGCCACAGAACACAGGAGTCTGAAAAGGCTGCAACCTGAGTCCCTGCTTGTGGCAAAAGGTCAGCAGTAGACAGGGAATGTGGGTACCTTGCCTTCTGGAAGCCTGCTGGGAACCCAATGTCTCAAAATAGACCTGGTACCTACGACCCATCCAAGACAGTTCTGGAGATAGTGTCCAGAAAGAAGCTAATGGCCCCAAGCCTCCTTCCTGCCATTTTCCAAGATCGCCAAGATCCAAACTCTTAAATTAAATCCAAAGATGGTTGGTAGAATCCACAAAATTTTATTCACATTGCCGAAATATACACTGAGTGCCTTCCATGTACCTGGCATTTTTGTAAACATCGGTGGATAAGAGATGAAAAATCTCCCATGTGCTAGCAGGAAGGGGCATAGATTAAGAAGTAAACACAGGGTAGATGAAATGGCTCAGTAGTTAAAGGGCTCCTTAGTGTGACCTGATCCCTAAAGACAGAACACAAAGACCAGGAGAAGTGGTGAAAAGGAAAATCCAGGCAGCTGAGCAGAGGAGGTATGTCACTAAATTACATTTGAAATGGACCACCAGTTGATTTCATGAGAAGCAAGTCTGGGGACACTCATATAGTAAGCTCCTAAAGCAGCCAGAAAAAGGAGAGCAGGAGCTGACAGCAATGAACTTTAGGGAAGACATGGGATAGGGAAGGCTGAGGCCAGCATGATCAGAACAATAGGTGCTAAGAGGAGTAGGAAATAAACACAAGCTTCGGGGCTGACTTAAGGGGTGTTTGGGGCGGCATAACTGATGCTAGCCTTTGCCTGTGTGCTATGCTTCGTTCTAAGGGGCTGGATGTTCCTTGCATCCTGGTCTTAAGAGTTATCTGTTCCTGTTCAATTTAGAACAGCCCTGCATGGATATGCTAAGGCTCCTCAAATCCCCACATTACCTACAGTTCCACTGTGCCATCAGCAGAAGCCAAGACTCCGGGTGAAAAGATGGGTATTGAATGAGACACGGGCAAGGAAGAGGACATCTCAGAAAATTCTGTTTTCCCCCAGAAAATAGTGCAGCTCTCTCCCTCCCTTCCTTCAGTCTCTCTCTCTCTCTCTCTCTCTCTTTCTCCTCTCCCTAACTCTTTCTCTCCCTCTCTCCCACCTTTTAATCTTTTTCTTTCTTCCTCTCCCTGCAATCTTTCTCTCATTTCCCTCTTCCTCCTTCCCTCCCTCCCAATCTCTCTCTCTTTCTCTCTCTCTCTCTCTCTCTCTCTCTCTCTCTCTCTCTCTGTGTGTGTGTGTGTGTGTGTTTTCTTCTCCTCCCCACACCAGAGGTCTCAGTGTCTCAGTTTATCCCAGGCTGATGTCAAATTAACTGCATAGCCAAAAATGACCTTGGTC
>CAWTZC010001374.1:0-23572 GCA_963919715.1 Microtus obscurus
GATGTGAGTGATTTTCATTAATAAAGAAACTGCCTAGGCCCATTCAATAGGGCCACCCTTAGGTGGGTGGAGTAAACAGGAACAGTGGATGCTGGGAGAAAGAAGCTGAGTAATGAGTCGCCATGATTCTCCCACTCCAGGCAGAAGCAGGTTAAGATCATTCCTGGTAAGCCAGCTCAAAGGCCAGATGATTAGAATTCAAATAGGTAGTAAGAGCCAACCAACAATGGGCCAGGCGGCGTTTAAATGAATACAGTTTGTGTGTTGTTATTTTGGGGTGCTAAGCTAAGCCATATGGGCGGCTGTGCTGACGACTCCCACTCGCTCCTATTACTACACTACTGAACGCACCATGCCGGAGCCTAGGCAGCTTGATGCTCACCTTACTAGACCTGGATGGAGGTGGGTGGTCCTTGATCCCACAGGAGGGAACTTGATTGCTCTTGGGCTGATGAGGGAGGGGACTACGGGGGAGGGGAGGAAATGGGAGGCGGCAGGGGTGAAGAGACAGAAATCTTTTAATAAATAAATAAATCAGAAAAATAGTAAGTGTATGAGGATACATGCCACTGTCTCCTGTCCTTCAGTTGGATAATGATTCCTACACACCCTGGGTTATAGAAGGAATGATAAAGCACCCAGAAATCCCTAAACATCTTGCAAGCCTTGCTGCTCCATGGACACACTCTAGCAATGAACAGCAAGAAGATGGTGTTGCGAGAGGATATTGCAAAGGCGGAAGTCCTACCCTTATTGTTGCATTGCTATCTATCAGATCCCATTTTCAGCAGACACAGAACATCAAGATGCATAGCCAAAGGAGACTGGATTTGGACAGCATGCTCTGGTTGCTGTTGTTATCAATATGTTAAGATAAACTGATAGAAAACCACGGACTATTATTGTGGTCTTTTCATGACTAAAACATTATTTCATAGGTGAAATAATCTTCTGGAGCAGTTACAAGTATGTAAGAAAGTATTTGAACAGTGTGTTTGAGGATAGTTGCTAGGAAGAATGTATATAAAACGCCAATAATGAAGAAGATTATTAATCCAATTTAACAGAAGAGAAGACAAAAGTCGCAACATTCAAAACGGCCAAGAGATCCAAGCCCACATGATTTGCTGCCGAGCTCCATATGCTTTATTCTGACTTTGAACTTTTGAGTGTGTGAGTGCTGCCTGAGTATTAGAAGAGGGTCTTGTGTGTAGATGAAGTTATATAGTATTTGTAATTGAGGATGACACAGTCCCAGCCACCAACTAAGCACTCGAACAGACTCAGCACTTCCGTACTCCCTTGAGAAATGTTTGATTAGTTAGACTCACCTGTAATTAAGGTGGATGACAGTGTTGGATAAGTTCAGAACTCTCCGAGAACAGCAGAACCAATAGATTCAACAAAACTTACAGAAATCAAAAAGAATCCCCAAACCTACATGGAACCAAAGAAAGACCAAAACAACCTAGAATTATGAACAAATGAAAAAAACTTGAAGAATTGAAGCATTACACTGCCTGCTTTTAAAATATACCATAAAACTATAATAACCAAAATAACATGGTACTAAACACTCAAGACTTCTAAATTGTTGAAATAGAGCAGAGAGAGCTCAGAAATAAATCCTTGTGTCTATAGTAAGATGCCAAGAGAATACATATGATCCCCAACAACTGATATTGGTAGAATAGTATCTACACGCACAAGAAATAATTACTTTGTCCATCTACAATAATCAACTCAAAAATGAATTAAAGACTACTGTGTTTCCAGAAGTTTTTGCAGGGGAAGCATGTTTGTGGTGCATAGCATAACGTGACACGGAAAGCACAAGTACCACAGTAGCAAAAGAATCAGGACTACATACATAGAGCCAAGGGGTACATAAAAAACTTCTCAAAAATATGAGCAAAAAGGTCAAGACCATGATGTGTACAGCCATACTGAACAGTCTACCTGGAGTTTAATAATGGGAGAACACCAACACCAGCCAAACTCGGGAAGGAACAAGCATAGGATCAAACTAGTCCCTCTGAATGTGTGGTTGATAAAGGCATGGCTAGACAGATTATAGGATGGCACCAGATTTATCCCTACTGCAGGTACTGGCTTTTTGGGAACCCATTCTTTGAGGAATATTGATACCTTGCCTAGCCCAGACAGAGTGGATTGGACATCCCCAAAGCCATGTGCCTTACCCCTCTGAGGAGGATGGAAAGGGGTAAGAAAGGAATGGGAGGAGGGGGGAGAGGGATGATTGAGAGAACAGAAAAAAAGATTGTTTTTTTTTTAAAAATAAAAATAAAAAAAAAATTACAGGAAAAAAACTTCTCAAAACAATTAATAAATGGGACCTCCTGAAACCGAAAAGCTTCTGTAAAGCAAAGAATAGGTAACAAGATAAAACAACAGCCTACAGAATGAAAGATTCACCAGCCCCACATTGGACAGAGTGAAATTGATCTCCAAAATATACAAAGAACTCAAGAAACTGGTATCAAAAGAACAAATAATCCAACAAAAACAGTACAGACTCCAAAGAGAAAACCCCTCAACGAGGAATCTAAAATGGCTGAAAGAGAATTAAGAAAAATACCAACATCTTTAGCCATAAGAAAAACGTAAATCAAAACAACTCTGAGATTCCATCTTACACCTGTAAGAATAAAGCCAAGATCAAAAACACTGATGACAATTTATGCTGGAGAGGTTGTGGGGTATGAAGGAAGCACTTGCATTGCTGGTGGGAGTGCAAGCTGGTACAACCCCTTTGGATATTAGTATGGCGATTTCTCAGAAAATTAGGAAACAACCTTCCTTAAGACCCAGCAATACTAACACTTTTGGGTATATACTGAAGGATGCTTAGCCTAGTCACAAGGATATGTGCTCAACTATGTTCATAGCAGTATTGTTTATCATAGCAAGAACCTGGAAACAACCTAACTGCCCCTTGACCAAAGAATGGATAAGAAAAATAGTATATTTACACAATGGAAAAATAACAGTAGAAAAAAAATGACATCTTAAAATTTGCAGGCAAATTGGTGGATCTAGAAAATATCATATTGAATGAGGTAACCCAGACCCAAAAAAACAATTATCATATGTACTCACTCAGTAAGTGGTTTTTAAACATAAAGCAGAGAATACCAGCCTCTACAAATCACAATCCTAGAGAACTTAGACAACAATGAGGACCCTAAGAGAGACATACAGATCTAAACTAATGGGAAGTAGAAAAACACAAGATCTCCTGAGTCATTGGGAGCATGGGGAACCATGGGAGAGGGTTGTCCGGGAGGGGAGAGGCAGAGAGGGGAGCAGAGAAAAATGTATAGCTCAACAAAATCATTTAAAAAAAAACTTCTCAAAATCACTAATAATCCACAATTTAAGTTAAAGTATAAGACATTGCCTCACATCTGTGAGAATGACTTTTATTTAAAAGACACCCACAGAGCTGGAGAATGGCTCAGTGTTTAAGAGAAAGTGGAGCTCTTGCTGAGGACTCAGGTTCAATTTCCAGCACCCACTCAGGCACACAACCCTCGTTACTCCAGTTCCAGGGGGATCCAAAGCCCACTCATGACTGTCTAGGGCACCAGGCGTGTACATGGTATACATACATCTTGCAGGTAGAGCTTCGTGAGACAATATAGCAAGCCTTTAGGCTATAAAGAGAAACCACCAATTACGCTAGTGGGTATGAGTGTAAATACATGCCTCTTTATGAAAACTGGTACTTAGTTTTCAAAAAAAAAAAATTAAAAAGAATCATCCCACAATCTCATAATCCCACCACTGGGCATATATCCAAAGCCCTGGTGGCAGAAAAGACATTGGACAGTTGGAGAGCTGAAGGAAAAAGGCAAGATGCCACCCTGTTCTGCTTCCCCTAGGACCGTGAACACCAGCAAGCCAGCTAGAGATGATTGGGCTCCACTGTGCTTGCACAAACTACACCCAGCATGCACCCTGCGCCCCTCATTCGCTGTGTCCTCACACCACTCCCCCCTGGCTTCTCCATATTATGTAGCATTTCCCTCCCCAGGAAAAACCATCTTAAGGAAACGGAAACAATGGAAATGAAAGAACTGTGAGAAAATGCACTCCTGCCATTCTGGAATAAAAGAAAAATCCAAACCATGGTTTGATTTGTGGGAAATGCACAGTTTAATTCAGGCCGGTAAAAGGTGAGCTGATGGAACAGTAGAGGCTGCTGCGACAGGCAGTCCAAGAATAGCTCCAGTCCAGTGGAGTGCGGTAATCAGTGAGGGACAGCCCATCAAACCAATAAATCTCCCTGTAAGGAGGCCTTTTATCTGTGAAAAAAAAAAAACCTAGGAAGGAAATATGTAACTCTAAAGCAGGGTGCATTTCCCTGTAACGATAACTGAGTTAGCAAAGGCGTAGCATGAGTTAATTCCAGTGCTCACTTAGAAGGTTGATGCTACCTCCACATCGCTTCTAAGCACTTAAGATTTAGAAATCAATGTTCCCAATGAGAATCAAGATAGCGGTATTGCTAAAGCAGATCTGCTCAAAAAATGCCAGACACTGAAACTCTACCTGTTCCCGCGTACCATTTTGCAAACAATAAATCAAGCAACTGTAATCATGACATGAGAGTTTCTCAGTACATAAGCCTGAATGGAAGGAAAGGCCTGGCCCATAATTCATCCACCAGTCCAGGTATCTGCTCCACAGTTCTCACTAAGAACTGGGTAATGTGATACAAATGAACTGTCTTTACCTCTATCTATCTACTCATTTGCTTGCATAAACATATATATTTATAACCTACAAACACATGCAAGGGCTTCTGGGAATCCTCACAGGGTATCACAGGGCTAACTGGTTACAGTCAATACCTCTGAGATTGCATTTCACAAGGTTTATAAACATTTTTTTTAACCAACACAACAGCAGAGTTAAGGCATTATTAATATCTAATGAAAAGAGACCAGGAATTTTCTTAAAATTTCTTTTAGTTTTCAAGATTATAATGTCCCCCCTTCTCATTTCCCTCAAAACCCTCCCATATTCTCCTCCTTGATCTCAAAGTCACTGGCTCTTCTGTCATTAATTGCTGTATCATACATATATGTACATACATGGACATTCCTAAATACATAGATAAAATTTGTTCAGGCTGAGGCCGGGCAGTGGTGGCGCACGCCTTTAATCCCAGCACTTGGGAGGCAGAGGCAGGCGGATCTCTGTGAATTCGAGACCAGCCTGGTCTACAAGAGCTAGTTCCAGGACAGGCTCCAAAACCACAGAGAAACCCTGTCTCGAAAAAAAACCAAAAAAAAAAATTTGTTCAGTCTGTACGTTACTTATAAGTAGTTTTCAGGGCTGACCATTTGGTACTGGTTAACCAATGGCTATGCTCTTCCCTGGGCAAAACAATTTCTTCTGTCCTCAGCATTCCTTACCTGTCCTTAATTTTTTTTTTTTTGTAGTATTGATACGTTTTGGTCTTTCCTTTAAAGTCCAGCATGCCTGTTGTCCTTGTTCAGCTCATGTCTCGGCAGTCATGTCGGAACATTTATGGGTGTGTCTTCTAGCATCTCTAGAGACACAATTTCGGGCGTAAACCCCTGTTCCTCTGGCTTTTACAGTCTTTCTACCCCCTCTTCCCCAAAGATCCCTGAGCCTTGGGGAAATGTAGTTTATTGTAGATGTATCCCTCGGGAATAGGCTCCACATTTTGATTGGTTGTGGTTCTCTGTAAAGGCCTCTGTCTGCTGCTTAAAGACGTTTTCTTGATTAGGCATGAGAACTACACTTATTTGTAGAATATGGACAAATATTTAGAATGTAGTTAGGGATTTTGCTAGTTTAGTGAAGTGGCAATTATAGATTCTCCTCCAAGATTGAAAACTTCACTAGCCCTGGGTAGTAGGTACTGGGTTGCCAGTACCAGGAATGCTTCCTTTCTTGTTGAGAGGAACTTGAGGTCAATCTAATAGTTGTTGGTTACCCAGGGTGTGGTGTGCCGCTACTGCACCCTTAGGGGTTGTCTTACTATACTAGTCACTGCTGTGGTTCATAGGCATCATAGCTGGGCTAGGACTGCTGCTTGCTTCCCTCCTTTGGAAGCCTGAGATGGTGCCTTCTGATACCATGAAAAGTAGTCCTTGGGGAGGAAGGAAGCTTTCAAGTCAGTTCCGTATCAGTGGCCTCTGCATTCTGTGTCCAAAGTATATGATGTCTTCTAGTAATAAAGACTTACTTTCTACATCTGGGGGTCAACCAAGATCAGTGCTATAGTCTGTAATGTTTTGGGAGTCTCTTGAATAATACTGAACAACAACTTAAAAGAGGGATTCTTGTATATGGTGTTGGGTTTTTTTCTTAGATTATCTTTGGCTCTTAGGGGGAGCATTGTGAGCCCAGAAGAGAAAATTTTACTTAAAGTATATATGTATATGTCAACTTATGTGTAGCATAGGAACTTTTAGGTAGATAGTTAATAGACTAATTCCTTATGACCTTTTCAGACTTCCTGGTGCTTATTTTACCCTCTTCCCTTCTTCAGTATTTTTCTCTCCCTGCTGCCTACTTAGAATCCCTCTCTGTTTTTCCTGTTTTCTTCATCAGATTATTTGTTCCCTAACATCTGCCTCCCCATTGCTCCCCAACTGCCCACCCTGCAGTGGCCCCTTTTTACTTTCCCAGTTCTGAAGTTACTCCAAATTATGTACTCTGAAAATTTGGACCTAGGAGCCTGAGGTGTTTGTCTTTCTGGATAAGGATTACCTCACTCAATATGATCTTTGCTAGTTCCATCCATGGACCTATGAAGTTCTTGGTTTCACTTTTCTTTATAGCTGAATAGTACTCCACTGTGCCTATGTATCATATTTCATTATTCATGCATCTGTTGAAGGGAATTTAGGTAGTTTCCACTTCCTATCTATTATGAAGAGAGCAACAGTGAACACAGCAGTGTCTGTGGAGTGGGACGTCAAAGTCCTTTGAGCAGATGCCAAAGAGTGAGATACCTAGGTCATATGGTAGATTTATTTTTAGCTTTTGGGGGGAATTCTCCAAACTGATTTCTAGAGCACACCAGTTTGCAGTCCCACCAAGAGTGAATGAGGCTTCCTCTTCCCTGCATCCCCTCCAGTGTTTGTTATCTATAAATGACAGTTATCATTTGTTAATTTTGGCATTCTGACTGGAGTAAGATTAAATCTAAGTTGTCTTGATTTTCACTTTCCTAATTGCTAGACATGATGAGCATTTTTGAAAAGGTATTTCTTAATGATTCTTTCTTCTTTTGAGAACCAGTTCCATTTTCTGAATGGGTTATTTGGTAGTTTTCTTTTTAGATCTTTATATAGTCTAGATATTAATCCTCTGTCAGATGTGTAGCTGGCAAGAATTCTCTCCCATTGTGTGATCTTCCTCTTTACTCGATTGACTGTTTCTTTAACTATGCCAAATCTTTTGGTTTTAGGAATCTCACTTGTCAATTGTTGGCCTCAGTTCTTAGGCAAATGGAGTCCTCTTGAAAGTCTTTACTGCCTGTTTTCTTCTAACAGTTTCAGTGTTCCTGGTTTCCCATTTGGGTCTTTGATTCATTTGGAGTTAACTTTGTGCAAGGTGATGGATACAGGTCCAGTTTTATTTTTCATATATAGACATCCAGTGTTCCCAGCACCATTTGTTGAATATGTTTTATTTTCTGCAGTGTATGTTTCTGGTACTTCTGTCAACTATAAAAGACTAAAGTTAAACGTGTTCATATTTGGGTCTTTGATTTTGTTCTATTGACTGAAGGTCTGATTTTTTGCTAGTGCCATATTGTTTTTACTGTTATGTCTCTGTGATATGTCTTAAGATATGGAGTGGTAATCTCTCCATTATTGTTATTATTATTTTATTATTATTAATTTTCCCAGAATTTTTTTGACTATCAGGGGTTCCCTGTGAGTTTTAGGATAGTTATTTTTTTCTATTTCTGTGGAGAATGAGATGGCGCTTTTTGATTTAAATTGCATTGAATCTATAAATAGCTTTTGATAAGATGGTCATTTTCACAACATTAATTCTACCAATCCAGGAACATAAGGTATCTTTCCATTTCCTTGTGTCTTGTTTTGTTTTTTGTTTTGTTTGTTTTTCAAGACAGGGTTTCTCTGTAGCTTTTGAACCTGTCCTTGAACCAACACTTGTAGACCAGGCTGGTCTCGAACTACAGAGATCTGCCTGCCTCTGCCTCCCGAGTGCTGGGATTAAAAGTGTGCGCCACCACCACCTGGCCCTAGTGTCTTTCTTAGCTCTTTCTTCAGAGGTGCAACATTGTCGTTGGAGAGGTTCTCCACTTCCTTGGCTAGGTTTTTTATCCCACATATTTTCTGTGAGGCTATTGTGAATGGGAGTATCCATGACCTCTTTCTCTGAATGTTGTTGGTGAATTAAAAAGCTATTGATTTGTGTAATTTGATTCTGAATCCTGCCATGCTATTACATTAATGTATCATTTCTAGACATTTTCTGGTAGAATTTTGGGGATCTCTAATGTATAATATCATGCCATCTGCAGAAATGGATTTCGTCTTCTTCTACTTACAGCCCATTAATTTCCTTCTATTGCCTTATTGTTCCAGCTAGTACATTGAGCACGATATTGAAAGGAGTCACTTGATGGCAGATGGCCCTTTCTCCTTCCTGACTTCACTGCTTCGAGCTTTCCCTACTTTATAAAGATGTCAGCTGTGAGTTTTTCATGTATAGCTTTTATTTGATTGAGGTTTGTTCCCTCCAGTTTGTTCTCTAGGACATTTCCCATAAAGGTATGTTTATTAAAGGCTTTTTCTGCATCTATGAAGATGATCATGTGAGTTTTGTCTTTAAGTCCATTAATGTGATCTGTTACACTGATTGACTTGCATATATTTAATCATCCCTAAGTTTTAGGGATAAAGCCACTGTAGTTGTGGTATATAATTTTTTGATATATTTATGTATTCTGTTTGCAAGTTTTTATTTCTGTTTTGTTGAATATTTTTGAATCTGTGTTCTTTCAGGACATAGACCTGTAACTTGCTTTATTAATTGTGTCTTAACTTGGCTTTGGTATTGGGTGACACTGGCTTCATGGAAGGATTTTGGGGTGCTCCTTCTGCTATTTTGTTTTAACAGTTTATGAAGAATTGACTGTGTATCTTTCTTTGAAAGTCTGGTGCAATTCTGCTGTAAATTCTTCTGGCCCTGGATTTTTTTTTTTTTAAGCCGGAAGCCTTTTTATTGGCTATTTCAATCCTGTTGGGGTGTTGACTTCTTTGTTTGGCTTTGATAGTTTGGCTGTAGCCAAAAGTTATCTATTTCTCTTAGGTGTTCCAGCTGATGGTAGTAGAAGCATTTTAAAATATTCTTTTATGGATGTCCTTGGTTTCTCTGCTATATTCACTCCCTCTTCAAACCAAACTAATGCTTCCCATATTTTCTTTAGGTTTGGTTTGTAGGTTATAAATTTTTTAGGCTGTTTATGCCATGGAATTTTTTTTCTTTCTCCTTCAATCATGGTAAAATAGTTATTCTGGATATATTGTTTTTGGGTTGGCTATCAAAGTCTTCTAAAATTTGGAATGCATTTCTCCAAGCTGTTCTGGCTTTCAAAGTTTCCATTGAGAAATCAGCTGTTATTCGGCTATTTTCTCTTTTAATACACTTTCTTTACTATATACACTTACTGTTTTAACTATGATATACCATGGGGACATTTTCTGGTCTTGTCTACTTGTGGTTCTGTGTGTTTCTTGTATCTATGTGGGTGTGTCTTTCCTCAGTTTGGGGAAGTTTTCTTCTATGATCTTGTTGAAGATCTCACTTTTGACATTGACTTGGGTTTCTTTTCCTGCATTTATGCCTACACTTCAAAGGCTTGGTGTTTTCATGATGTCCTATGTTTCCTGCATGTTTCCTTTCTGTGTTTTTTTTTCAAATTTCCTGTTATTTGATCTAGATCCTAGGTCTTTTGCTTTCTCATTAAGTCCTGATATTCTTTCTTCTCTTTGATTTATCTAGTTTTAAGACTTTCAATTGAGTTTTCTAGTTGAGTTACTGGGTTTTTCAGTTCCATCTTCCTTTCAACTTGAGTCCTCTTCAGTGTTTCTGTCTTGGTATTGAGTCCTGGATTGTCTTCACTGTTTCCATCAGCCGTATGTTGTGCTTCCTTGGGCATCATTCAGATTCATTCTCCTTGACTGAATTGAGCTGTTTCTCTGTGCCTTCATTAATCTCCTTGAATTCTTTGATGGCTCTTTTAAATTCTGCATCCTGGAGTTCATCTAGTTAATCTTCACTGGGCAATGTTTCTACAGGAGTGGTAGGTCTTGAAGGGGAGATAATGGCTTGCTCGTTCATATTGCTTATATTTTTAAAATATTTTATTTTGTGTATGGGTACTTTCCCAGCATGCATATCCAGTGTCCTCAAAGGCCAAATTAAAGATGTTTGTGAGCAACCATGCACGTGCTGGCAATTTCACCTGGCAGCTCGAGCTGCAAGGGCTTTTAACCACGAGCTATTTCTCCAGCGTCATTGTTTGTATTTCTGCAATGACATCTGGACATGCAGGCTTCTTTTGTTAGTTCTGACACGGACAGGGAAGCTTGGGGTATGAGAGGATGTGGTGAAATAGGTCTAGAGATTTAAAATAACTTAGATGAAATCAATTCAAGTGAACAGAAGGGAATGGACCAGTATCCAGGACACGTACAAGCATTACGATGGTTGTGCAGGTGTAGAGGATGGTATTATGTTGCCTTTCTCCCCTGTTTTTTTAGGATCTTATGTTCTCTCTGTTCCCTCTTCCATATTCATTCCCTGAAGCATGGAGGGATTAATAGAAATGACTTGTTTATGATTAGGTCCTTGTCTGTCACTTTTTCTCAGCATCTTGAGCAACCATGAGTCTCTGCATTGGTTGTCATTCACTACAAATAGAAGTTTTTATGGTTAGGGTTGACAGTGGTATTTCTGTAGATTCTTAGAAGGCAGTTATGTCTGCTTAACTAAATACCAGTAGTGATGTTCTCATAAGGGTCTTGACATGCAGAGGCATTAAATGAGAGGGGGAAGGCTCTCAAAGAGGGCATAAGATTCTTCCTGTGGAGCAGGCCCCAAATCCCTTCAGAAAGCAGTCGGCTATTGCTGTAACAACTATCTACCATTACATATCTGGGTACATCTTGCCTGGCAGATTGGAGCTCCTTCTCCCCCACCCACCCATCCAAATGCCTGCTTGGTTCTTTCTGGAGCTTTGAAGGTGAATCTCAGATTTTAACAGCTGTGCTCATTCAGTCTGGACAGAACTGGTCTGACAGGTGCTGACTGTGAGAGACCAGCCTGCCAAGGTTTTGAACTGATGCTCCTGCGCCAAAGACAATAAAAGAAAGGGAATTGGGGGCTGTGCTTTTCCAGACATTCCTTCTTCCCAAGGGAGAGATCAGGAGAAAAGCCAGAGCTATTATGCAGTGGGAGAAAGCAGCGAGAGTCAGCAGAGAGGATTCTGTCCCCGATCAGAATGCTAAGGCTAGCTTAAACTGAACTCCATTCTCCCAGTCTTCAGTTCTCAACCATGAGTGTTTGATGTCCTAGCTCCAGGAAGCAGCGGCTCCCTCAAATAGCTCACTGCTTTGGGCCTCACCCATTGGCTACAGAGATCTGAAGTCAAGTCTAGACCGTTTTCCCTCTACCTGTACACCCGGTGGAAGCCACAGTAAGAATCAATCTAGCCCTAAAGTCAGCTCTCCCTCCCCGACTGTCTTAACAGTCTATCTCTTGGCAAAGGCAACAGCAGGCTTCTTCCCCAGAGTTGTGGCTCTCAGGAACCTGTAGCCTCGCAGCTTCTGCCTCCTTCGGGGAAGGGCTGAGGTTCATTCACACTGACTCCTAAGGAACGGAGAAAATGACTCTGTCTCCTGCACAGTTTCAGTTCTATTTTAACAGAACTAACCTTTGAAAGAGTAGTGCATCTGTTGAGAGATGACCTGAGTAAAACGCTTCTAGGCATTCGCTGTGTGCAGCAGTGAGCAAAGGGCTTTGCGGAACTGTGTGTCCTGAGTCCACATGTGAGGATGGGTACTATTCCCATTCCCACCCCGCATTCCCCAGCAACCCGAGGCGCAGTTGAATTGCGCCAGCAAGGGACACTTGCAGCTCCCACGGCATCTAGAACAGAGCTGGGAGGTGATTCCGTGATCCCGCGGGTCCTGTAGGATCTGACACTTACTGCTTCCCATACTCCTGATGTGCTTGCATAAGGATGTATCAAGGGTACCCACTGCTGATGTTTGCAGATCTTCTTGCTCTTCTGACTTTATTTCCCTGTCTGTAAGGTGGAGCTGATGCTTTCTATATCTAAAAACCACAAGAATTTGATCCTGAGATTCTGGAAATGGACAACTTTTGTCAAGTGTAGGTCAAATAAAATAGATTATAAATGTTCCTGCAAGCCCTCCTAGAGCCTGTAAAATCCAAATAAATGTCAGGCTCTGCATTCCTGCTGCTGTGGCCCACCTTACCCTGGAGATGTCAGTGTCACTTGCAATTCTTCCCTTGGTAATGTCCCCTCAGGTGTTAGCTACCTCCTAGCCTTGAGGGTAAGTAAGCCCTGACCTTCCTGCCTGTAGAAGATGAGCCAGCTGGTCAGCTGGTGCTCGCATCTTTCATTCCAGAAATAGTCGTGCCTTCCCAGTGTGTTCTGGGTATGGGCTCGAGGCGACCTTGTTTTGATTACAGCAGCAGTTATCAGCGGACAGCAGGCAGAGCTACTTAATTCCCCACTTAGCAAACACTCTCCCTCGGCTAGCTGCCTGAATCCAGAAAGAGGAAATATTTTAGGAAAGCCAGTGAGTAATTTTTTTCCCAAAATATATGTGACAGGGGTCTGGAAAGAAGAAACAGGAATTCGGTTTGGGTCTAGGAACAGAACCATGTGATCCCCCAGTGCATAGCAGACACAGAGTAACAGGCATACTTCCCTTCTCTGCCTCCCCCGCAGCTAGCAAGGAACCCCTGCCCCTCTGACTTTATTGCATACGGGAAAGGAGCCTTTGAAGAGGCTAAAACGCTCTGCAGCAGGTGTGTGCGCGGGTGCCGTGAAGCAGGTCTGGAGTCCAGAGCTACCTTGTACATCTGAGCCTGTGATCCCAGGGCCCTGTGCTCGGCTGAATGACCAGCCGGATGAACAAAGAACAGAGAATCTGTCAAGTGCCAGCCAGTACCTCACGCTTTCTCTTCAAGGGTCCAAGGGACACAGCCATTCTCCCTGGATGTTCTGAAAAACACTAAAGTGACAGTAATTTCTTTCAGCTCCACCATGTACGGTATTGAGCAAACCTTTAGAAACAGACAGAGCTACCCAACCACCTCGATCTCATTTACGTACTCAGTTGTTCAATTGCTTCTACATATGATGATGCTGAAATATCACATGGTAGTGTAATTGCTTTTGGATAAACACAACCATCTTCGCCATCTGACAAACTTATGAGAAAGTGACTGTGGAGTCCAGCCCCTGCCGCCGTCCTGTCCGCAGGCTGTCGTGCTGCTCAGTTCTGTCCTAACTGCGTATTTACCACTGACCCTCGCACCCATGCTAAACTTCAGTCCGCAAGCTCTGTGTTTCCAGCAAAAAGACACATGTGGAAATCAGCTGTCCTCACACATTTCATGATGTGTGAAACAGCAACAGAATTGATCCTGGATTTGTTTGTTTGTTAATTTAAGAGAAATAAGAGGTGTTGAGATACTAAAAGTCATGGGAATGGGGAAATTGGGAGCTTTTCACAAACAACGCTTGATAAACATTTATTACACCCAGGAGACCCGCGTTCATGCCTTTCCTGAGCCAGCATGCACCACAAGTGGAAGACAGAGTGGGATATTAATTTGTCCTGATCAATTGATTTCCTCAGCATAACACTGGAAGAAGACATTCTGAGCTGCAGATTGTGTGTAATTTCTAAGGCAAGAACTATCGTGAAAGGGTCAAAAAAGTAATTGAGATGTAATGGGATTGTAAGGAGATTACATTAAAGGCCACAATTATTTAGTTTATTACATTTTGCTTTGAACGCGCTAAACTGCCCATCTATCTGGCAAATTGGCTGATTCACTTATGCTTAAGAGTGTACAGAATGCTCGCATGTGAGTGAGCCCTCACTCCCTAGATGCTATGGGTACGTTTGCTTTCTCGAGGACAGTGAGCCTACCTTCAGACAGGAAGTGTGATTGGAGACGCGTGTCTGAAAAGCTACATAAGAAACCAGCCTTTTCCGCACACACCAAAAGTGTACTGGCTGTCTTGCTCTTGGAACTTTAGTCTCCCTTTTCATTTAATATTTTTGTAAATTTTCTTTAAAGAGAACTATAGATTTTCTGCCAAAAAAGGTGTGTGTGTCTGTGTGTGTCTGTGTGTGTGTGTGTGTGTGTGTGTGTGTGTGTCCATCCTGCAAGGCTGAATGCGTCAAGTGGAGGGAATGTAAATCAAATAATCCCAAGCTAATTCTCAATAGAGTATTCTAAGGCTTTTCTTTATTAAAAGAGAAAAACCATGGAACAGGAGTGGGGGTCCAACATCAAGGCATGGAGCACAGGAAGAGAAGGGCAAGCGGGTGGCACCTCGGTCTTTTGGTACCCCAAAGCCACACCTCAGCCTGGTCCAGCCTCTCAAAGGCCATTGGCTGAAAGAGGTTCCCCACCAAAAACCCAAGGCTTCATCTTGATTTTTTTAAGAACTGAGAGCCTTTAAGTGTTAGAGGAGAACCAGGGAGTGTCATTTCATTGTTGGAGCAAATCAAGACATCTCTTGGCCCCCAATCCCACTTCTATTGGTATGGCAAACATTTTTTTCTCTCTGCATGCATTCATGAAGGTTTTCTTGGGAATAATAAGGCCAGCAGTTTCCCTCACAGTGTTCTACTGCAGGCAAGTACAGATTCTCCAGCCCTGGCATACGTGGAGCTTGGTCTTATTTTCCTTGCTACAGTCCTATCACATCTCCTGGATCTGGTATGCAGCTCATTCTTAAATAAATAAATAAAATAAAAAGGTAAAATAAAACCAGGGGCTTTTGTAGTTTGCTGAAAGCTTGAGGGGTCCAGTGGTCTCAGCCATATTGATATATTTCTCCCAACTTCAAGGACATATTGCTGTCCCTGGCTTCCCCCTACCACTGAGTAAAGAAGATGATGCAGGACCTTTTGGGGTTGTAACACAAATACATCTCATTTGAGCATGTTACTCCATTTGTCTGGCTTTGACTGGGATACAGAATAAAAAGCAACTCTACAATAGGTACAGGTTGGACTATAGGCTGCACACTGGGGACACAGAACCCCTAAAAATCAATGATGCTTGAAGTACCAGTGTCAAATGGGAATACTGGGTGGATTCTGTCATCAGAGAAAAACAGCTCACTCTTCAGTTTCCTTGGTGGGCTGATGACACTGAATAACTGAATGTAAGGTTGTCTTAATTGGGGCTCTGCTTCTAACGGTCCACACCCAGGTCATTAAGTTTTCACAATGTCCTTTATTTTAGAAACTGCTGATCCCCTTGGTTCTCAGAAACCAGAAAGTGGGAGCAGTTCCAAGTTTATACAGATTCAAAGTTGACAGTGAACTCGCCATGATCAGTTTTGGAGGTCTGACCCTGAATTCCACACTTATAACTTCACTATCTGTACCCTCTTGTTCTCAGACTTCTCTCCAAATCATATTATGGGATGCTTGCAAAAACACAGGGAAGTCAATGTTGGCACAGGGCTTTTGTTTATTTTTCATGCTGATCCACAGGTAGATAAGATGGTGGTACCATGACCTAGAGAGGGAAGAGACACAGGGAATGGGTCTTGGTAGGAAACAGTGTATTGTAATTCAATTCTGCTTTGAAGTGCTTGCAGGTGAGCTGAATCAGCAGTTTTATTTACAATTCTAGAAAGACTAAGGACAGAGTCTTGTAAAAGTACATTTATCATTTCTCCAGAGAAAGAGAGAGAGAGAGCCTTGACAAAGTACATGACCTTAATGATTATTGCATACAAGAGATGGGTACCCGAGTATGCACTGTTTTCTCCACTCTTGGTGAAGCCTGGAATGGGAGTTCCTCAGCCACCCTGCCTTCCCTCTCCCCTACCTGGGTGTTCTGTGGTGGCTTCCAATGCTGAGTTAGAGCTAAATGAGCTTCTGCCAACAATGAGTTGAGCACCATCAGTAGCATCACTATGCCCTGTGAGGCCCAAAAAATGCCCCCATGAGTACACTTCTCTTTCTATACAAGCCTCAGGCTGCTTTTGTTTGCTATCTCACAAGGTTATGTATCCTGGGTTTCCTGTAGAGCTGCCCCTCGGGTGAGATGTCTACATAGACTTTTATGTGTGATTCCCACCTACAGGCTATGAATAATTTTTATTGCCATTGATTAAAATATAGAAGCTGCTTGCAGCCAATGGATTAACAGAATGCAGCCAGGCTGGAAAAGATATAGAGAGAGAATAGGCAGAGTCAAAGAGAAGCCATGTAACCGTAGGAGATAGATGTCGGATGCTAGACAGAACCTTACCAGTAGGATACACGGTTAGTAGAAATGGGTTAATTTAAGATATAAGAGCTAGCTAGAAATATGCATAAGCTAAAAGGCCAAGCAGTGTTTTAATTAATACAGTTTCTGTGTGCTTATTTCAGGCCTGGGTGGCCGGAAATGAACAAGCAGCCTCCATCTACATATGTGTTGACTTATTACTAGGTCATCAGCCTATTTGGGGCCCTTAGTTGCAATATTTGGGGAGAGATTGAGTTCTCTTAGTGGTACCCTGAAAGTTGGCTTCTTTTTTGTTTGTTTGTTTGTTCAGTTTTTCGAGACAGGGTTTCTCTGTGCAGCTTTGGAGTCTGTCCTGGAACTTGCTCCGTAGACCAGGCTAGCCTCAAACTCACAGAGATTTTCCTGCCTCTGCCTCCCAAGTGCTCACTGGTTATTTTTATTCTCTTCAGTGGCATTTCTAGGCACTTTTCCACTAAAATCTTATTCAATATGTTTCAATTAGTACAATCTCATTTTAGCCACAACATAGTAAATTCAAGGGTCGGGCACAATTTTTATATACTTAAATGTCAATTAATACTTACACCATCATTAAGTATATCATTAGAGAAAATTGCTACTTTTTTTAAAAGATTCATTTGTATGTGTGTATGGGGGGGGGGGAAGAGCAGGCTGGAGCTGCTAGGACCTGAACTTGCACCTCTGGAGGAGCAGTAAACATTCCTAACCATGGAGCCATCTTTCCAACCTCCACATAGTTACACAGAAAGTACTTTGAGGAAATGACTAAGATTGGGGATGGCGATCGTAACCCACCTCTTGCTTTGCCCGTGGGAAAGATGCCCATTTCGTGGCATACACTGATACCAGAAAGATCTGCTTCTGAGAACATGAGGAGGGAACTCGTCTGAAGAGGTGAGAGACGGGAGCAGGAAGGGAAAGACACATCATGCAATGTTAGGATCATTGGGGGAAATGAAGGCAACAGATGCTGGGCATCTTTATTTTTTATTTTTTATTTATTTATTTATTTATTTTTGGTTTTTCGAGACAGGGTTTCTCTGTGGCTTTAGCACACCTCTCAAACTTTTGCAGGCTGCTTCCCACTGCCCCAATCTCCCTTCAACCCAGGTGTCATCATGTTTTCTTTTTTTACTGGCAATCATAGAATTGCTCTGGTGAAGGAAATAGAATTTTAGCAAAATGATACATGGATACCTCGAGTTTATTCCACTGGGACTCAGAAAAGAGCGAGTCATGTTCAGCTTCCTGACAAAACTACGTTATAGGTTTGAGTGACTACAGAAAGAAAAAGACACGACTGACTTCAGACTACATGTGCTCTAAGCGCCCAGCTTGGCTGAGATGAGACAAGGCTTTGTTTCCCCAGGATAAAAGGGTTTCCTCAAGTTTCACTTTTGTATCAGGATCAGCTCAGAGAGAGGCAGATCCCAGATGGCCACAGACACACAGGAGTCTGAGAAGTCTGCAACCTGAGTCCCTGCCCATGGCAAAAGGTCAGCAGTAGACAGGGAATGTGGGTACCTAGCCTTCTGGAAGCCTGCTGGAACCCCAATGTCTCAAAATAGACCTGGTACCTGGGCTCCACTCCAAGGGGTAGTTGTGGAGATAGTGTCCAGAAAAGCTAATGGCCCCAAACCTCCTTCCTGCCATTTTCCAAGATCCTTAAGATCCAAACTCTTAGATTAATCCAAAGATGGTTGGTAGAATCACAAAATTTCATTCCCATCGCCAGGAAACATACACTGAGCACCTTCCATGTACCTGGCATTTTTGTAAACATCAGTGGATAAAAAGATGAGAGTCTCACACGTGCTAGCAGGAAGGGGCATTGATTAAGAAGTAAACACAGGATTGATGAAATGGTTCAGTAGGTAAAGGCTCCTTAGTGTCACCTGATCCTAAGACAGGAGCACAAAGACCAGAGTGGTGAAGAGGAAAATCCAGGCCGCTGAGCAGAGGAGGTATGTCACTAAATTACATTTGAAATGGACCACCCATTGATTTCATGAGAATAAAGTCTGGGACACTCATATAGTAAGCACCTAAAGCAGCCAGAGAAGGGAGAGCGGAGGCTGGCAGCAGTGAACTTTAGGGAAGACATGGGGTATGGAAGGTTGAGGCCAGCATGATCAGGCAATAGGTGCTAAGAGGGGTAGGAAATAAACACAAGCTTCGGGGCTGACTTAAGGGTGTTTGGGATGGCATAACTGATGCTAGCCTTTGCTGTGTGCTATGCTTCAGTAAGAGGCTGGAATGTTCCTTGCATCCTGAATATTCCAGAGTTATCTGTTCCTATTCAATTTAGAACAGCCCTGTATGGATATGCTAAGACTCCCTCCATCCCCGGTACTAACTACAGTTCCACTGTGCCATCAGCAGAAGCCAAGACTCCGGGTGAGAAAAGATGGAGTATTGAATGAGACAGGGCCAAGGAAGAGGACATCTCAGAAAATTCTGTGCTTCCCAGAGAAAATAGTGCAGCTCTCTCCTTCCCTTCCTCCAGTCTCTCGCTCTCTCTCTCTCTCTCTCTCTCTCTCTCTCTCTCTCTCCCTCCTTCTCTCCTTCTCTCCCACCTTTTAATCTTTTTCTTTCTTCCTCTCCCTGCAATCTTTCTCTCTATTCCCCTCTTCCTCCTCCCACCCACCCTCCCTCTAATCTCTCTCTCTCTCTCTCTCTCTCTCTCTCTCTCTCTCTCTCTCTTGTGTGTGTGTGTGTGTGTGTGTGTGTGTGTGTGTGTGTGTGTGTGTGTGTGTTTGTCTTCTCCTCCCCACACCAGGGTCTCAGTGTCTCAGTTTATCCCAGGCTGATGTCAAATTAACTGCATAGCCAAAAATGACCTTGGTCCTCCTGCTTCTAGCTCCCGAGTGCTGGGATTACTATACAGCGATTACCACTGTCTGTTTTATGTGCTGCTGAGCATTAAACCCAGGGCTTCCTGCATGATGCTAGGCAAGTACTGTGCTGACAGAGCTACAGTCCCAGCCCCAAGAATCTAAACCTTAACTGTAAATCACTATTGGCTGCCAGAATCCTAGCATTCTTGGGACTTAAAGGCAAGAAGTCACAGTTTACTAATCAACTGAAAGAAACCAGGCCATACAAGAAATGAGGCAAGATCCTCATAGACATGTGTGTCTGTTTGTCTGACATGAAAAAATTCTTTCTGGGTGGCCCGGAGTCAGACTCACAGAAGAGAGGTTTCTTGCCTGGCCTTTGCCTTAGCCAGGAGCTTGTGCTCCACCAGACCCTGTAGCTGACTTGGGGTCAAGCCTTCCCATCTTACCCTACATGAAAGAAGCAGTTTTGAAAAACATGTTTCAAGAGAGGAAGATGTGTAGGTTCCAAGCCTAAACATTCTTCTGTAAAATGTGTAAACGTGTTGTGGAATTTGGCTGTGGTGTCTGCTGGGCTAAGGAAGCAGCAGCCTCCTCATTGCTCTGCACAGCACGAAAATAGAGAGACTCATACACAGGCTGCTAGCTGATGTCAGAGTGAAGGAGGTGTAGACTCACCAGTGTCTCTCTGCTGTTGGAAACGAGTGCAGAAAGCTGTGTGCATTTTGACTTGACACCTACATCAGTGAAGAGAGTGGCTCTACGACATTTCCCTTAAAATGCATCGAGAAGAAACCACCTTGGTATTGTTGTTGTTGTTTTATTAAGATAAAACAAAAGTCATCACAAGGAAGTTGGACAAGACAAACCAACAGAAAGAAAAGAGCCCCAAGAGAAGGCACAAGAATCAGAGACACACTCGTTCACATGTTCAGGAGTCCCGTTAAAGTGCTAGACTGAACTATAATATGTATGCAAAGGGCCTGGTGCAGACTCCTGCAGACCCTCTGCTTAAGTTCGGTATCTGAGTTCAGATGAGCCTTGTTCAGGTGACTGAGAGGACCTCGTTCTCCGGGCATCCTCTAGTTCCCACATTCCTTCTGCCTCCTCTTCTGCTGGATTCCTTGAGTCCTGAGGAGAGGGGTTTGATGGAGACATCTCCTTCAGAGCTGAGTGATCCGAAGTCTCTCACTCTCTGCACAATGTCTGACTGTGCGTCTCTGTATTTGTTCCCATCTGCTGCAGGAGGAAGCTTCTCTGATGATGGCTGAGCAAGGCACCAGCCTAAGAGCATAGCAGAATAGCATCAGGGACCATTTTATTGTTACTTTCTTTTTTTTTATTGGAAAAAAAAAAGAAATTTCTGCCTCCTCCCCGCCTCCCATTTCCCTCCCCTCCTTCCCTTCCTTCCCCCTCCCCCCCCCCTTACTCCTCCCCCTCCCTCTCCATGGCCTGAAGAGCAGTCAGGGTTCCCTGCCCTGTGGAAAGTCCAAAGTCCCCCCCCTCAATCCAGGTCTAGGAAGGTGAACATCCAAACTGGATAGGCTCCCACAAAGCCAGAACATGAAGTAGGATCGAAACCCGGTGCCATTGTCCTTGGCTTCTCAGCAGTCCTCATTGTCCGCCAAATTCAGGAGTCCGGTTTTATCCCATGCTTTTTCAGTCACAGTCCAGCTGGCCTTGGTGAGCTCCCAATGGATCAGCCCTACTGTCTCCGTGGGTGGGTTGCACCCCCTTGTGGTCCTGACTTCTTTGCTCATATTCTCCTTCCTTCTGCTCCTCATTGGAACATTGGGAGCTCAGTCCAGTGCTCCAGTGTGGGTCTCTGTCTCTATCTCCATCCATCGCCAGATGAAGTTTCTATGGTGATATGCAAGATATTCATCAGTATGGCTATAGGATAGGGTCATTTCAAGTTCCCTATCCTCAGCTGCCCCAGGAACTAACTGGGGACATCGCTTTGGGCCCCTGGAAGCCCCTCTAGGTCCAAGTCTCTTGCAACCCTAAGATGGCTCCCTTAATTAAGATGTGTGCTTCCCTGCTCCCCTAACCAACCTTCCTTTATCCCAATCATCCCGTTTCCCTAAGTTCCCCCCAACCTCCCCTTGTCACATTTCTCTCCCCTTCTCCCCCTTACCCCTTCCCACTACACCCCCAATTTTTGCCCGGCAAGTCTTGTCTACTTCCCATAACCGGGAGGATAGCTATATGTTTTTCATTGGGTTCACCTTCTTATTTAGTTTCTTTAGGATATCAAATTATAGACTCACTGACCTTTATTTATCTCTAGAAACCAATTATGAGTGAGTACATCCCATGTTCATCCTTTTGGGTCTGGGTTGACCTCACTCAGGACAGTGTTTTCTATTTCCATCCATTTGCATGCAAAATTCGCGGAAGTCATTGTTTTTTACCGCTGAGTAGTATTCTAATGTGTATATATTCCCACACTTTCTTCATCCATTCTTCCATTGGAAGGGCATCTAGGTTGTTTCCAGGTTCTGGCTATTACAAATAATGCTGCTATGAACATAGTTGAACAAATGTCCTTGTCATATGATCGGGCATCTCTTGGGTATATTCCCAAGAGTGGGGATTGCTGGGTCCATGGGTAGGTTGATCCCGAATTTCCTGAGAAAACCGCCACACTGCTGTCCAAAGTGGTTGCACAAGTTTGCTATTCCCACCAGCAATGGATGAGGGTACCCCTTTCTCCACAGCCTCTCCAGCAGCAGGGCTATCAATGGTGTTTTTGATTTTAGCCATTCTGACAGGTGTAAGATGATATCTCAATGTTGTTTTGATTTGCATTTCCCTGATCGCTAAGGAGGCTGAGCATGACCTTAAGTGTCTTTTGGCCATTTGAACTTCTTCTGTTGAGAATTCTCTCTTCAGATCAGTGCCCCATTTTTTAATTGAATTAGCATTTTAAAGTCTAGTTTCTTGAGTTCTTTATATATTTTGGAGATCAGTCCTTTGTCTGTTGCAGGGTTGGTGAAGATCTTCTCCCAGTCTTTTTAAGGCCAGTAGTATTTGGCTTTACCCAAGGTCTCTGAGCTATCTAGTCTCTGGGTCATGGTCGCCCAAGCAGTGTTGGGTATGAGTTCTACTTCATCACAAGCTTTGTTTGCCATTGCCCTGGCATATTTTGTAGGCAGGACAGATAGTAGATGAAAGGTTTTGTGGCTGAGCTAGTGCTTATATTTCTATTTTGGAAGCCTGCAGAGTATCTTCACATACCAAAGGCACTAGAACAAGGGGTGAAGGTTCAATGCAGGCACCAGCTCTACCTCTATTATGTTTATTAGTTGTATGGGTGTTGTCTTCAGCAATGGGACCTTGCTGTCAGTTTGCAGATAGTAACCTATTGTCTTGCCAGCATCCTGAATTGTTTGGGGATTTGCACCTTGACTTCAAAATTAAAGTCAAAAGATATGTTACTTTGGAGAAGAGATTTTGCTTTTGTTTCCACAAAAAATGAGAGGCTGTGGATTTATTCTGAGTTAAGAAAAATCAGATTTTATCAAAGAAGACCACCTGAGAAATCTCAGGCAGAAACAGATGGCCCAGATGTCTGAGTTCTGCATCCAGAACAGATTCAAGATGTTGCCTGAGATGATGAAGCCTCACAGGATACTCCAGTCAGGACTTGATCATAACTCTAAATTTTCTTTAGGTCCCTATAAGATTATCAGCACCCCCAACCAGCCAGAGGTAGCCTGGAATACTACACCCACATTCCCCCAAAATGGACTATGGATATTTTTCTTTGTTTTTTTTTTTTTTAAATAAAGAGGGAGAAGTGTTGTGTGAGAATTGTCTATATTCTGACAATCATGTTTTAAATAAACGCTGATTGGCCAGGCAGGAAGTATAGGTGGGTCAACCAGACAGTAAGTAGAGGCAGGACAATGAGAACAGGAGTATTCAGGGAAGAAGGAAGCTCTTTCTGGATTCCTGCCCAGATCACCGAAGAAGCAAGATGTGACCTACCCCACTGAGAAAGGTACTGAGCCACATGGCTAACATAGATAAGAATAATGGGTTAATATAAGCTACAAGAGCTAATAAGTAGCCTGAGTTAATGGGCCAATCAGTTTTATAATCTTGTGGAGACCTCTGTGTGATTTTCTTTAGGACCTTGC
>CAWTZC010001377.1:0-12463 GCA_963919715.1 Microtus obscurus
TTTTCAGGCAGGCAGTTGACACTGAAAATAATTGTGGAAAAAATAATAAATTTTTTAAATTGCATCAAAACTATTTCTGATGGGTAAACGAAGACATTATCCAGGACTACTGAATCTCAATAGAAAGGACAGTTTCATCTCTGTGCATTCTATAGAATGTTCAAGGCATTGGTTTATTTTGGATATTATTTTGGATATTATAAAATCCCACAGATGGGTCTTATTAAACAAAGGCTTACTCTTCTACATAAACTGTAGCCTGGAATCACAAGATCCCCAGAGCTGACAGGGCTGGCTCAGAGGAAACCTACATTCTAGCTTTCAGATGGCTAGCTCACTTATACTATGTCCTCACTTGACCCAAAGAGAGGGAAAAGGAAGAAGGAGCAGGGAGGGTTATAACTATATCAAAATCTACCACTGTATCTGTCTCTATGTCTATTTGTCTGTCTGTATACTTATTACCTGTCTACAGAGGGGATGATTCTCTTCTATGATTCTTGTTCCTCTTTAAAGTACTATTCCTGTGTACAGAAATACCTGAGCTACAGTAGACATGTGATGGTCAGAGAACAGCTTGTGAAAATCAGTTCTCTCCTTCCCACCATAGGATCTGGGATGGAACATGGTTGCCAGACTTGGCATGAAATGGTTTTAGCAGCTGCTGATTAAAAGAGATCAAGACTTCAGAAGCAAAATATATATTTCCAATCGCTACACTTTCCTGGACCCAGAATTGGGATACAGACTGGCAAGGCACACATCAGCTCTAGTACGTTTGGGAGTAGGCTAAGACTGAATATATTCTACAAACTGCCCATGTAGACAGAACATTAGTGAGATGTTTGCTATGCCCAACATGCTACAACTTCTTCTTAATTCCTTAGGTTGGATTATAGTCACAACTTATTAATAGGACATTACTTATAAATCCTTTTTGTATCCCTGTTCAAGTGCTTAAGATATGGGCATGTATGATTAAAATGCATATACCAAAGATGGATAAGTCTGAAAAATGGGGAAAATAATCGAAGGCAGACATACTCATTTATCCTGTTGCAGAAACACAGGTTTTATAAAAATAATAAAAGGGAGGTTATGCTTAGAGCCCAAATATGTGAGCCTATTTCTACTCTGTCTGAAGGTCAGAGAGTTTCAGCTTACTCAAAGTTGTTGCCATTCCACCCTGACCAAAGACAAGAGATTTGGAACTTACTTCTATTCCTTCAAGGTTATTGTCTGTTTCTACCTCAAACAAAAGTCCTACCTAGATTTGAGCAGGTGTTCTGCTCTCAAGATTATTGTTAACAGGTGTAGCTAATATCCAGCCTTTGTATTTCAGGTATAGAGAAGTAGACCTATTTCTACCTCAAAGTCTTAGGATCCTACTAGTTCCTACTCCATTAAGGGACATAACTATAAGATTCTACGTGGTCGCCTACAGAATGTTTTGGTCTAGGGTGTGAGCTTTGTTCATCTTGTTCTAGCAACAGAATATTTAAGTAAAAATATAACCTGCAGTCTTCATCTGGTCCTATTCATTTCCTGGTATCATGTTAATGATTTTTTTTTTTTTTTTAAATCTTACTCTTACCTTTTTGGGGTTGGGGTATTTAAGCAAATTAAATGTGGGTGATTTCAGTATTCCCATAGACTCGCTCCCAGTACTGGGCTATGTTTTCTGTTTTCTTTTCCTCATGTTTTATTCTCTTTACTAGCTTTTCTAATCCTCATTTCCTACCCTGTGGTAAGTGGTATTTTGTTGAAGCTCTTCTCCAACATTTAGAACATTTGTGAGTTTTAAATTTCGTGTTCTAAAGTGTGTTTTCTAGTCCCTTTATGGCACTTGCATTTCTGTCCTGTCACCTTAGCAGTCTTACCTTCCAAACAGATTCTGCCAATGTCCTCTCCATGTCACAGGGTTGCTAGAATCAAGCAATGAGTGAAATGAGGGAAAAGTTCTCTTCTGTGGTTTGTGTTTTCCTTCTACATCACTCAAGCCTCAGCTTAAAGGTTTCTTCCACTGTGACACCTTCTCTGGCCATCATAGCTTCCTAATGAAATATTCTTCATACATTTAAAATTTCATCCATTCATTCAGTCACTCACTCACTAACTTATTCATTCATTCAGTGTGTGTGTGTGTGTGTGTGTGTGTGTGTGTGTGTTTTCAAGGGATCAATCCCAGGTCACCATATGTAGTAGCTGCAAGTGTCTTTGCTCGAATGAGTCATCTTGCTAGGTTGCTTTTCGCCCGTTTCCAGAGATGCCCAAACTGTGATCCACAGGCTAAATTCCTCTGGCTGTGAACTTTGTAAATAACATTTGACTGAACTTGGTGGATACTCAATCACAGGCTGTGCCACCCTTGTGATTCAGCAGTCCAGAGCTGCATGTGGCCCAGAGGCCATGTGTTTTGTTTCCTTGTCATTTGTGGCCTTGTAGTTTTCACTTCGTGGCCCAGGCGTTCATGGAACTCACTGGGTAGCCCAAGGTGAGCGTAAATCTCTGGCTGGCCTTCAACCTCAGCCTCCTGAGCATTTTGGATTACAGGCTTTAGCTACCATGCTTGGTATATGGAGACCATACAGTTTGAAAAGCCTTAAATATTAATTGATATCACAGAGGATATTTACTCAACTGAATCAGATTGCTGTGTGTTTTAGTGAAGAGTTTAGCCATTCAAAGAAATTATTTTTTAAAAAAATATTTATTTAAATTTTGGATTCTTCATACTTTGATTCTTAGTTTTCCATCCTCAGTTCTGTTGATATTTATGGTTGAATGATTCTTTGTTATGTGGGTGTTTAGGAGGTTGAGTTCTGGACACTGTATAATATTTAACTTATCAGTTTTTCTTAACTTTTGACTTTCTACTTGTGCCTAATTAAGAATGTTCTAGATGGCTTCAAATGCCCTAGGGATAAAATCATCCCCAGATGAGAAAGACCAGCACAATCTATCTTTAAGTTGACCAAACATGAAAAGAAATAATGAGGTTCCTTGCTGAACAACTGAATTCTCAATTGTCTCAGTTTGCCTCTCTGATGCTGTGAAAAACACTGACCAAAAGCCACCCAAGGAGGAAAGGGTTATTTCATCTTACAACTCCCAGGGCACAATCCATCCTGAAGGAAGCAAGGGCAGAAATGTAAGGAAACCTGGAGGCAGAAACTGCAGCAGACATCATACAAGAACCGCAATTATTAGCTTGCTGAACTACCTTTCTTATACAGTCCGGGCCCCCACCTCCACAGGAATGGCACCATTCACAGTGGGCCAGCAATTCTTTAGTTAATAAGCAATCAGAAAATGCCTCACAGGCATGCTTAAAGGCCAGTCAGGTGGAGGTAAGTCCACTGTTGGGACTCCCTCTTCCTTAGTGGCTCGAGTTTGTCACAAGTTGACAAAGAGTACTCAGTGCACCTAATTCCATAATAACATCACTTTGGGCTTTCTGTTTTTTTTCAGTGAGAATCACACAGGTGTGTGTGTGTGTGTGTGTGTGTGTGTGTGTGTGTGAAGTACGTGCAAGTTTAAAAGGTTATGCAGGTAGCACAGTGCTAGGACGTCACACTTCAAGGTGTATTAGAATTGCCTGGAGCTTTGAGGAAACAGATTGCCGGGGAGCCCACCCCGGAACTGTGAGTCACCAAACTGGCTGGGGTTTATGGCCGTGTGTTTCTAAGGCTTCCACAGTGATGTAACTGCCATTGCTCTAAGGACTTCTTGAGAGTCTCTCATTATGATTGGTAGCCCTGGTTGGAATAATTTTAAAAGCACAAGCTGTGGTAACAATATGATAAATTTATCATGACCTTTTGGCTTAGTCAAAGACGTGTGATCACCAAAATTAAAAGCACATGTCTAAACAAACAAAACATCCTTGTTCATGCCATAGCCCAATCCTCCCTAAATCATTTCCCATAGCTGACCTCAGATTCATGTCTGCAAAACAGTAGCTCTATTAGCTATTTTATATATGTAACATTGAAGTTAATTAACTTTATATGCTGTCAACCATCTCCACTGCACCGTTTTTTTCTTTTGTGTACCTGTGAAGGAATCCTGTGTGAGGGGGTTGCTCCTGCCCCAATAGTGGTCAGGTGTTAATCCTCATCTTACACCTTGATTGAGACGAGGCCCACTTGTACTTTGTTGTCTACAGATTCCTGTGCTGGGCTAGGTGACCTTTACGCTATAGTTTTTTGCCTTCTGCTTGTCATCCTTGGAAACCCTGGGATTTCCAGATTTCAGCTACTTCACCTGGCTTTTTCAGGTTCTGGGGATTCAAACTCCAGGTCTCATATTCTCTTGGAAATCCTATACCTATTGAGCCATCTTCCCGAGCCACCATCTTTTCTTTATAATTTGAGAAGAAAAAATTATTCCTGGTAGCAGAGAGTGGATTCTTTTGACTAAAAATACCACAAGTAGATGAGACAAAAGTCGCGTGGAGAACCCTTCCCTGTGATTGTCTGGAGCATAACAGCTGCTCTGCTCTTCTTGGTCAGCTTAAAGAATCGTATGTAAGAAAGGTGGTAGGCCTTTTATGCTGGCTGCCTAGATTATATCTTGGGCCTTTTTAAACCTCTTTTTGGATACATACATTCTAGATTTGCGCAGAGTCTAATAATTTGAGGCAGAATTGTAGATACTATCCAGCATGACTATCTCAGAATTCAGTTTAGAGCATTTATGTCTACCTTCCCCAGGCATTCTGCTTTCTTTTTTGTCCATTTCTGAGAAACGAACATGACTTCTGTTGGAAAGTTTTCTCAAAAGCATTTGCCAGGAAGATGCCTTGGTCACTAGGAGGTCACTTCTCAAGACGGGCAAGTTCACACGCCAATATTCTTTAGTCGGGCTTCCTGCTACAAGCTGTGTGATACCTCTTTCCCCTCCCATTATTAAGGGTGTGGATCTTGCTTAGCACTGACATTTTGTGGGATCCTAGTTGTGTGGTATTTGTAGACATCTAGCCGGATGAATACCATGCGATGAGTTCAAAGCACATACGTTGATGGTAGTGTGGACATCCTTCAATAAGCTACCAAAACCAAACCCCATTCTGCGGTGAGGCTTCACTGTCCTGTGATGTTCATCATTGCAGACGATCATGCAGTGGTGGTGTCACAAATGTTATGTCTCTAGAGCATCGTGTAACCTTAGGAGAAGAAATATCTGAAGAACCAAAGGAGAGTAAAAGGCTATATTAGAAATAAGCCCCAAGAAATAGTTTCCATGTGTCTGGGGAGAAGCCCTCAGCACAGCTGGAAAATTTCAGGCTGGAAATATGTTGGAACAATAGTTTACAGAAGTAGCTGGCTTTGTGGTTACTCTTGAGTGAAATTTCCTTGCTTGGTCATAATAGTAAACCAGCTATAAAGCTTGGGAAGACTATTCCCTAAAGTAGCATTTACTCCCTGAATTACTACGAGAAACATAATGGAGGGTTTCATGAAGAGGAGAGTAAGCTTATACTTGCGTTAAGAAGAGCCATATTATATACAAATGAAAACAAGTTTTAAGGTCCAAAAAATAAACAAATTTATTTCACAATAAAGGGTTGATGAATCCACAGTACTGGAAAGGTGAGGACTGTGTGAAGTTGTGACATAAGGTTACCTTCCAAAACCTTTTGTGTCCTTCCTTTTTGTGTTTAAATAAACACCTCAGTATAGTCAAAATAAACTCATTTCTTTTTCATATTCATTTTTGTACTATTATTTTTTTGTTTTTATTGACCTTTTTGTCTTTCAAGTCACTCAACATGAAACTTGTTTTAAAAATGTCTCCCCTCTGGGAAAAAGAACAAAAAGTTGTGTGGGTAGGGAGGTGTAGGGGACCTAAGAGGATTAGAATTCGGGGATAAAAAAGCGTGGTAAATATATTGTATGAATTTTTTTTTGTTTTTTGAAGACAGAGTTTCTTTGTGTGGCCTCTGGCTATTCTGTAACTATGTTTGTAGACCAGGATGTCTTGAACTCATAGAGATTCACCTGTCTCTGCTTTTTGAATCCTGGGGTTAAGAGCCACCATCACCAGGTGAAAAAAGTTTATCAGTAAAATAATTATTCACTCTATTCATTTGTCATGTCAAAAGCATTTGCATGCTTGTCTGTCTTGGAAACAGGGTCTCTCCATGTAGCTCAGGCTAGCCTGGAACTCCCTCAGTATCCAGGACTGGCCTCAAATTCCCAGTCTTCTTGCTCTGCTTGCCAAGTGCTAGGACCACAGCTATTTGCCACCATGCCTAGCTTTTAAGCCCTTTTAAACTTCTTTCAATTATGCTAATAAGTCATTTGTATAAAGAATTATTTATTAGCCCACTTTAATATACAAGTTTGTTGGCAAAAGTTAAAAGAAATGCTAGGAATGGTAAGAGAAGACTTTAGGTGTGGTTAATCACGAGGAAATGGGAAAATGGCTGGTTAATTTTGTGGTTGATAGATTTTTGAGAAATTAGTGCTTTTATGAGTTACAGTAGGATCCAGGAGGAGGGAGGAAAACTTAATGCAGATCAGTGGTGGGCATATGTAGGCAATTACAAATAACATTTTGGATGATAAAGGTGCATTTTAGAAGAGAGAATGTATGCTGCTATCCACAAGCACTGGTATCAGATTTTAACAATGATTCTAAGTACGAGTCTGGGTGGAAATGAACCTCTTTCAAAACCTAGTAACTTCAATCAACATTGCTTCAGCGTTCTGCTATACTATCGGCAAGTTGTTTATTTATTAGAAAACCATGATGGCTATTTAAAAGTGTCTTTCTCTGTCTCCCACTCCATCTCAGGTGGTAGATTGCTTGTCTAGGGTGCACTGAGCCAGGGTTTAGTCCTTGACACTAAGTAAGTTGTGTGTGGTGTTTCATATCTATAGTCCCAGCACTCTAAATCTAAGTTCAAGGTCATCCTCAGGTACAAGAGTAAGTTGGTAGTTAGTCCATGCTTTCACAGGAACCTGTCTCAAAACTAGTCTCCTCTAGGTGTCCATTACATGTCACACACACCACCACCACCACTACCAACAAACAACAACAAAACACAAATCTTAAAAAAATGAAAAAGGTATGCTTTTTTTCACATATTATAAATGCATTTATTAGGAATAATGAAGCTTATGAGATGATTTGGAAGCACCCATAGTTTTGATAAGAGGCACGCTGCATGCCAAGGGTTTGCACTACAGGTGTCTAGTCACCAGTAAACTGTCTGAGATCTATTAGTGCACTGACTTCGTGGGTGCTGGGAATGCTCTCTGTTGTCTTAGATTTCCATTTCCTGGCTCATAAATCAACACGAATTGGCACTTAAAATCCATTTTTAGGTCTCATATTTCTGAAAGTCAGAGGTCTGGGACGGCATAGCTGGGCTTTGTCTGCTCAGGATCTCCAAAAACTAAGTTGCAAGACCTTGGCTGACTGTTCCCACCAGCAGCTGGGCTACGCTCAGATTTCCAGTTTTGGCAGAATGTAGTTCCTTGGCTTGTCATAGAGAGGGCAGCCATTTCTTTTTTGGTCTTTAGTAGTTGGCCTTATAGCCAGAAGCACCGTCTGTATTCTGCTTTGGTGCTTCATCCTCAAAAGAGTCACAGTCACTGAGTCCTTTTCAGACAGAGGTTCTCTCAGACATCTTCTGCCCTCCGCTGGGAGGCTGTCTGCTTCTCAGGACTCTCTGGGTAGTCAAGTTTTCCTGAGCAATATCCCCATCATCAGGTAACTGGTACATGTTGCATAGCCTCACTGCAGTAGTGACATCATATTCAGTCTTTGGGGGTGAAACAGAGAGCATTGGGGCTAAAGGTTTAGAATTTGTGTCTTCTATGCGGCCCCTTATTTACAGTGTAATGTGGTAATAAAGCCAGAAAAGGAGATTGTTCTTTAGAGCTGGGGTGTGTGAAATCCCTGTGTTACCCCATTGAGATTTAGTTACAAAACACAAATGGCAGCATAAAAGCACACAAGCCTTTAAAACATGTAAGTGTATAGTTTGGTTTTGTATGTTTCTGTGTATGGATGTGAGAATGCATGCCCCAGAGGGTGGAGGTCAGAGAGAATAACCCAGGTACAGGACCTTACCTGTTTGTCCTTGTTGGTTTCAAGTTCTCCTATTCATCACTGAATATATCATTTAACCTTTGGGATTTTTCCTCTCAGTCTCCCTAACATCTCATTCATGGGTCTGCTATTTCATCCAACTTTCTGTAGGTTTGGAAATCTGAACTTGTGTGCTTTATCCAGTAAGCTGTCTCCTCATTCTCTAAATCATACAAACTTTACCTGTGAAACCATAATGTCCCGATTAGATAAAAGTTAGCATACTCTTTAATGATCTAGAATAGATTTTGCTGTGATACTTTTGGTTTTTTTTTTTCCTGCACAGCCCTCTCGCTATGTAGTTCATGCTGGCCTTGAACTCAAGACCCTCTTGTCTCTGAACCTTCAGAATGCAAGATCAAAATTTGAAAAATGAGCATGGAGACACTTTTGATAAATTTGAAAGAAAATTAATTTACCAATAATTTATACAGCTATTCTCATGATGTTGATAAATTATGCAGTTTTTAGCTAACATTGTAGTAAATAAAATTATTTGTTATTCTGAGGTATTTTCAGGGAGAAATATAATAATAAAACTCTGGGTTGCTATGAGGCTGTGTGGTTTAAGAGAAAAAAGGTGAACTAGAGCATGTTGATTTCTTAATAAAACATCTTTTAATAAAAGTACTGGGCATTTTCTGAGATTTCATTAGCAAAATTTATTTATACAGCACTTCCCCAGTGTGCATCATGTTCCGATGAATGTTATTAAAAACCTCTCATAGTTCCTTTTTATTTATTTGCAAAAGAGTTAGAGAATACTGTGGTTAGTTAGGTAAAAAAAAACAACCTATAATTTAATGAAATTCCATATAAGAAACATTCAAATAAACAAATAATGATTTGATTCCATGAATACATTCTTTGGACATTTAATGTCTGCTCCATTCTGAGAGAAAAATGCAAAATTGAATTATTAAAAGAAAATGAGCAAAATTATTTCTGGATTTAGCCCTATCTATGATGCTCTCTTTTCCATTGCTTAACAATGGTTGAATAATTGACCGGAAGATATTGAACACAAACAGCAAATTCACATTTCTATTTTCTCCGCAGAAACACTTGCTGCTGCAAAAGGGGGCAAACGTACCTAAAGAAAGTTAGAAGATTATGATTATTAGATTAGCCTTAATTTTAATAATAATAGCGCTCATTACATTTAACTGTATTTTAATGTTATTAAATTTACTATTGCTAAAGAAATATTATATAAGCATCAGTTTTCTTCCTTCTTTTTCTGCTGCAGGACAATGGTTTAACCCTGTAAGAATTTGTTTCTTGTACTTGTTTAATAAAATGTTGATTGGCCAGTAGCCAGGGAAGAAGTATAGGTTGGGCAACCAGGCAAGCAGTAGATGCAGGGCAATGAGAACAGGAGAATTCTGGGGAGGAAAGCTCAGCCTGTAGTTGTCACTTAGATGCAGAGGATGCAAGATGTGACTGCCTAGCCCCTAAAAGGTACCTCAGCCATGTGGCTAACGCAGATAAAAATAATGAGTTAATGTAAGATGTAAGAATTAGTTAGTAGAGAAGCCTGAGCTACTAGACCAATCAGTTCATAATTAATATGAACTTCTGTGTATTTTCTTGCTACTGAGCAGATAGCAGGACCTGATGGGACAGAGACTTTGGTCAACTCTCTCTTTCTCTCTTTCTTTCTTTCTCTCTTTCTTTCTTTCTCTCTTTCTTTCTTTCTTTCTTCTTTCTTTCTTTCTTTCTTTCTTTCTTTCTTTCTTTCTTTCTTTCTTCCTTCTCTCTCTCTCTCTCTCTCTCTCTCTCTCTTTTCTTTCTTTCTTTTTCTATGTTTCTGATAGGGAAATGTTCTACCTGTAAGTTGACGTTCAAAGCCTCCTTTGATTTTATATTTTAACACATATATACTTGTTCCTACAACATCAGCCTAATCATCATTTATGAATCCTTGTTTCTAGTCTTAAAGTCCCAACTTAAAAATCACTTTCTTGATTGTAAACCTAATTATGGCAAGAGGAGGGAAGACTTTCTTTTCTCTCTTTATTCCCAAAGAGATAAATTTTACCTTTTTGTTCCTCTCTCTCTCCCTCTCCCCCTCCCCCTCTGTACACACACATACATACATAAACACACACACGTCCCAATGGTGAGCAGCAGAAAGATTCTGATATCTGCCGGAGGTGGAGTTACTGATAGTTGTGAGCCAACCATTGTGGAATTATAGGAACTTCACTTTCCTCTGAAGGAGTAGTAGGCACTTGTAACTACTGAGTCTTCTTTCAAACTCATCATAGATTTATATATAAATAATTTATATATGAATTTTATATAATATAAAATTTAATTATATTATTAAAAGTTAATAATTAAGAGTATTTAAATTTTAGTCCTAATATATAAATATATATCAGAATGTTTTTAATTGTGATTTAAAAATTCAAGTAGGCCAAATTAGAGTTAACCATCATTTAAATGTTCAAAGTAACTGATGTTTTGAAATAGTACAGATGTTGAGATAAGTAAAATGTTAGCCTTATATAAAGCAAATACTTTTTTTTTTTTATTGGAAAAAAAAAATTTCTGCCTCCTTCCGCCTCCCATTCCCTCACTCCTCCCTCCCCTCCTCCCCCTCCCCCACTCCTCCCCCTCCCTCTCCAGCCTGAAGAGCAGTCAGGGTTCCCTGTGGGAAGTACAGAGATCCTCCCCCCCCTCGATCCTGGTCTAGGAAGGTGAACGTCCAAACTGGATAGGCTCCCACAAAGCCAGAACGCGAGTAGGATCAAAACCGGTGCCATGGTCCTTGGCTTCTCAGCAGCCCTCATTGTCCGCCAAATTCAGAGAGTCCGGTTTTTATCCCATGCTTTTTTCAGTCACAGTCCAGCTGGCCTTGGTGAGCTCCCAAAGACTCAGCCCCACTGTCTCCACGGGTGGGCACACCCCTTGTGGTCCTGACTTCTTTGCTCATATTCTCCCTCCTTCTGCTCCTCATTGGGACTTTGGGAGCTCAGTCCAGTGCTCCAGTGTGGGTCTCTGTCTCTATCTCCATCCATCGTCAGATGAAGTTTCTATGGTGATATGCAATATATTCATCAGTATGGCTATAGGATAGAGTCATTTCAGGTTCCCTATCCACAGCTGCCCAGGAACTAACTGGGGACATCACCCTGGGCTCCTGGGAGCCCCTCCTAGATACAAGTCTCTTGCCATCCCCTAAGATGGCTCCCTTAATTAAGATGTGTGCTTCTCTGCTCCCTAACCAACCTTCCCTTTTTATCCCAATCATCCCGTTGCCCCAAGTTCCCCCCACCCTCCCTTCTCACATTTCTCTCCCCTTACTCCCCTTATTTCCCCCTCAGAGCCACTCCCCCAAGATCCCAAATTTTTGCCCGTCAATCTGGTCTACTTCTCATAACCCAGAGGATAGCTGTATGTTTTTCTTTGGGTTCACCTACTTAATTAGTTTCTTTAGAGGGTATCAAATTAAAGACTCACTGACCTTTATTTATCTCTAGAAACCAATTATAGATGAGTACATTCCATGCTCATCCTTTTGGGTCTGGGTTACCTCACTCAGGATAGTGTTTTCTATTTCCATCCATTTTGCATGAAGAGAAAGTGGAAGTACCCTACAACAGATGGGCACAGGCGATCGCTTCCCTAAATTATAACCCCAACCAGCACAGTCATTAAGGGCAACATTGAATAAATGGGACCTACTGAAACTGAAGCTTCTGTAAAGCAAAAGACACTGTCACTTGAAACAAAGGGAACCCACTGACTGGGAGAAGGTCTTCACCAACCCTGCAACAGACAAGGGTCTGATCTCCAAAATATATAAAGAACTCAAGAAACAAGACTTTAAAATGCTAATTAACCAATTAAAAAATGGGGCACTGATCTGAAGAAGGAATTTCTCAGCAGAAGAAGTCCAAATGGCCAAAAGGCACTTAAGGTCATGCTCAGCCTCCTTAGCGATCAGGGAAGTTAAAATCAAAACAACATTGAGATATCACCTTACACCTGTCAGAATGGCCCTAAAATCAAAAACACCAATGATAGCCTTTGCTGGAGAGGCTGTGGAGAAAGGGCACCCTCATCCATTGCTGGTGGGAATGCAAACTTGTGCAACCACTTTGAAAGCAGTGTGGCGGTTTCTCAGGAAAGTTGGGATCAACATACCCATGGACCCAGCAATGCCACTCTTGAGGAATATACCCACGAGATGCCCGATCATATGACAAGGACATTTGTTCAACTATGTTCATTGCAGCATTATTTGTAATAGCCAGAACCTGGAAACAACTTAGATGCCCTTCAGTGGAAGAATGGATGAAGAAAGTATGGAATATATATTCATTAAGAATACAACTCAGCGGTAAAAAAC
>CAWTZC010001379.1:0-10255 GCA_963919715.1 Microtus obscurus
TTTTTTTTTATTTTTAAATTAATTTATTGTTTTCCATTATTTAAAACAATTTTCAAATTCAATTACACTTTAGTCATATTCTTCCTCTCCCTCCAAGTCCCTTCAGATCTTTTCCCCATCCCTACCCACCCAACTTTAAGTTCTTTCTTTAACAAGAAAGCAAAAAATCCTGTACAACAATAAAATCTTTCCCAAAACTTAGAAACAAGAAAGTCATACCAAGAAAAGAAAGAAAAAAGATTGAAAACAAACAAAAAGCCCAACTTGTAACCAAATAAAGCTCAGACAAAATCCTGTGGAGTCCAACTATATGTTGTTGGTCAATTACTCCTGAACATGAGGCTTGCCCAAAATTAGTTGACATGCTCAGTGTCACTCATCGTAGAAAACTGATTGTCTCTCCCCTAACTGGTATAAGTGATAGTTCAGTTGTTAACCTTCTTTTTTTTTTTTCTTTTTGTCAAAGCCTCCGTTTATTAGGGACAGGGTAACGACTTATATACCCCCTGAATGAGGGCTTGGGGAGTAGGGCACAGGAGCATGGAATCTGGCCGCGTGGTCCCAGTCACGTAACCTACATCCGGTCAGGTAGGCCAAGAAGTCAGGAGTTGCCACACCTAGGTTCCCTGGATAGCTGGAATTTAAGGCAGTTCCGCTATCAGATTAGGTTCGTTAGCAATTAGCGAATAGCTAATTGGGTGTGGGGCAGGTTTTGCCAATAGGACTATTCTTAACATAATTATGGGTTTGGGGTTCCCCTGCAGGCTCCCCAAGGTGATGGTTTCTGTAACAATCTTTAGGGGGGAAACGGGCTCCCAACATATTCCTCCTTTCTTATATAAAGGCAAGTAGTTATAGGTGGAGGGCACCAAGACAGAGTCAACCATGGTGTCAGATCTAAAGGAGAGGGGGACTGGGACAAGGGAGAGACCCTCCTCTCGACTGGTGAAGTAATTAACCTCTCCTGGGAACAGAGGGTGCCTTATGAGTAGCATTAGTTTCTTGGAGCTTCTCAAATAAAAGGTATCTAGTAGGATTAAAGTAAGCAGATCACAGGGCACCCTGTCTTAGGCTATGTGGAGAGCGCCCTCGTACCTAAAAACCATGCCATGTTGAGCCGGCCTGTACGGCCTCTGTATGGTTTGAAATTTAGGTGAGGATCCACACTAACTCCCCGTCATTGGGCCCCTGTATCTATCATTAATGAAAAAATCTGTGAGGTGCTCCTTAAACAAAAGATATGATATAATTTTGGCACCAATAACTCCATCTCCAGACAACAAGAAAGGGGCACCTTCTAAACCCAGTATTCACCTTTTAGTCTGGCCCATGGTATGTCCTCCTTCCTAAATGCCTACTCCACAAAAAGTTACGTGTGCTTGCCTGTCATCAATTAGGGAGGTGAAAAAGGGATCAAAATCTAAAATTCTTAACATATGCATTAAACCCAAACACTTTACAGCATGTGTCAAACCTTTCCCAACATCTATAAGCAGTTACAAATATCATTAGATCAATTTCAGTAAGAGTACAATGACATACATTGTTGTCAAATACCACCATTTCCAGACTCTGAGCAACAGTCACAGGAACCCCAATCTTTCCCCTTCTTAAGTGAAGAGGTTAGTATTTTAATTAAAATGAGTTCTGTGTCCCAAAGATTAAAACAGTCTGATGTCCAGTCTGCATCTCAGCTCCAAAGCAGACCAGAGTTCAAGCTGCAGAAGCAGTTTAGCACTTGTGCTTCAGGGCCAGGTGGGATTCCTGGGTGAGGTGAGCTGGATTCAGCTATCTGAAGCACATCCTGGCATTATCTCAGCCGGGACTCCCTGGACTCAGGAGGCAGGATTGACACCCTGTAGAGTGGAGCAGCAGGTTCTGTTATCAGGGACTCCTCTCCTTGGGGGCAGGAAAAGCCAGACTAAGGACCTCTCTGCAATCGCCTCAGGAACTCCTCTGTGTCCGCAGCGCAGCCTCGACATCAGGCCCAGCTTTTATTTTCTTTCTGTGAAAAAAGCATAAACATATCCTCGACCCCAAATATATATAGGTCGGGTTTTTTCATAATGCATTGCAAGGGCTTTTCCACCTTGCCCTAGCAAAGGTCAGCTTGGTGTTATCATGTCAGATCCGTTTGCATCTGGATCTACTTGCAAGTTTCATAAGCTGCTTACAAAGGAGCCTTATTATGCTCCATAATATTTTTTTTATTATTATTAGCCATATATGCAGTTCCTCCATTGGAAGAGCCATTTGTAAAATTTAGCATAAAATCCTTTAAGGGATTTTTTTTTGCTATAACATTAGCAAAATACAGTTGTGTGAATTGTAGCAATAATCATCTGGGGATCAAGCCATTTTTTAGCTTTTATCCTGCCCTTTTGTACCAGACAGGCTACTGGTTTAAATTAAGAGTTTAATATCTTAATTGGCAAAACTTGAGAAGATTTTGCCATAAACAGCATTTTTTCATAAAAATGTTGTAGAATAAGTTTTATATTTAATATGCACACTTGCCATAGCTGCATTATAATTAATATACTGTATTTGTTGATTATTGTATACTTTACCTGTTGATTTATATTTTACCTGTTTGAGTACCTGTTAGGCAGCTTTAAGCTCTCTCTATTGGATACTGTTTTTTTTTTTTATTTTATTTTTCTATTCTAAGATGGCTCCCTTAATTAAGATGTGTGCTTCTCTGCTCCCCTAACCAACCTTCCCTTTATCCCAAACATCCCGTTTCCCCAGGTTCCCCCATCCTCCCCTTCTCACATTTCTCCTTCTCCCCTCACCCCCCTCCCACCACACCCCCAAGATCCCAAATTTTTGCCCGGCAATCTGGTCTACTTCCCATAACCAGGAGGATAGCTACATGTTTTTCTTTCGGTTCACCTTCTTATTTAGTTTCTTTAGGATATCAAATTATAGACTCACTGACCTTTATTTATCTCTAGAAACCAATTATGAGTGAGAGTACATCCCATGTTCATCCTTTTGGGTCTGGGTTACCTCACTCAGGATAGTGTTTTCTATTTCCATCCATTTGCATGCAAAATTCGCGAAGTCATTGTTTTTTACCGCTGAGTAGTATTCTAATGTATTATATATTCCATACTTTCTTCATCCATTCTTCCATTGAAGGGCATCTAGGTTGTTTCCAGGTTCCGGCTATTACAAATAATGCTGCGATGAACATAGTTGAACAAATATCCTTGTCATATGATCGGGCATCTCGTGGGTATATTCCCAAGAGTGGCATTGCTGGGTCCATGGGTAGGTTGATCCCAAATTTCCTGAGAAACCGCCACACTGCTTTCCAAAGTGGTTGCACAAGTTTGCATTCCCACCAGCAATGGATGAGGGTGCCCCTTCTCCACAGCCTCTCCAGCAAAGGCTATCATTAGTGTTTTTGATTTTAGCCATTCTGACAGGTGTAAGGTGATATCTCAATGTTGTTTTGATTTGCATTTCCCTGATCGCTAAGGAGGCTGAGCATGACCTTAAGTGCCTTTTGGCCATTTGAACTTCTTCTGTTGAGAATCTCTCTTCAGATCAGTGCCCCATTTTTTAATTGGGTTAATTTTAGCATTTTAAAGTCTAGTTTCTTGAGTTCTTTATATATTTTGGAGATCAGACCTTTGTCTGTTTGCGGGGTTGGTGAAGATCTTCTCCCAGTCAGTGGGTTCCCTTTTTGTCTTAGTGACAGTGTCTTTTGCTTTACAGAAGCTTCTCCAGTTTCAGTAGGTCCCATTTATTCAATGTTGCCCTTAATGACTGTGCTGCTGGGGTTATACCTAGAAGCGATCGCCTGTGCCCATCTGTTGTAGGGTACTTCCCACTTTCTCTTCTATCAGGTTCAGTGTGTTCAGATTGATATTGAGGTCTTTGATCCATTTGGACTTGAGTTTTGTGCATGGTGATAGATATGGGTCAATTTTCTTTCTTCTACAGGTTGACATCCAGTTGTGCCAGCACCATTTGTTGAAGATGCTTTTCTTTCTTCCATTGTATACTTTTTAGCACCTTTATCGAAAATGAGGTGTTCATAGGTTTGTGGGTTAAGATCCGGGTCTTCTACACGATTCCATTGGTCGACTTCTCTATTTTTATGCCAATACCACACTGTTTTCATTACTGTAGCTCTATAGTAGAGTTTAAAGTCAGGGATGGTAATGCCTCCAGAAGTACCTTTATTGTACAAGATTGTTTTGGCTATCCTGGGTTTTTTGTTATTCCATATAAAGTTGATTATTGTCCTTTCAAGATCAGTGAAGAATTTTAATGGGATCTTGATGGGGATTGCATTGAATCTATAAATTGCCTTTTGTGGATTGCCATTTTTACTATGTTGATCCTCCCAATCCAAGAGCAAGGGAGATCCTTCCATTTTCTGGTATCCTCTTCAATTTCTTTCTTCAATGCCTTAAAGTTCTTGTCAAATAGATCCTTCACTTCTTTGGTTAGAGTTATCCCGAAGATATTTTTGCTGTTTGTGGCTATCGTGAAAGGTGATGCTTCTCTGATTTCCCTCTCTGCTTCCATATCCTTGTGTAGTAGGGAGGGCGACTGATTTTTTTGGAGTTGATCTTGTATCCGGCCACATTACTAAAGGTGTTTATCAGCTGTAGGAGTTCTTTGGTGGAGTTTTTTGGGGTCGCTTATGTAGACTATCATATCATCTGCAAATAACGAAAGTTTAACTTCTTCCTTTCCAATTCGAATCCCTTGATCCCCTTATGTTGTCTTATTGCTATTGCTAAAACTTCAAGCACTATATTGAAGAGGTATGGAGAGAGTGGACAGCCTTGTCGTGTTCCTGATTTAAGTGGGATGGCTTTGAGTTTCTCTCCGTTTAATTTGATGTTAGCTGTCGGTTTGCTGTAAATAGCTTTTTATTATATTTAAGTAGGACCCTTGTATCCCTAATCTCTCCAAGACTTTTATCATAAAGGGATGTTGAATTTTGTCAAAAAGCTTTTTTCAGCATCTAAGGAAATGATCATATGGTTTTTTTCTTTCAGTTTATTTATATAATGGATTACATTGATAGATTTTCGTATGTTGAACCACCTGCATCTCTGGTATGAAGCCTACTTGATCGTAATGGATAATGTTTCTAATGTATTCTTGGATACGGTTCGCCAGTATTTTGTTGAGGATTTTTAAGGCGTCGATGTTCATGAGTGAGATTGGCCTGTAATTCTCTTTCTTGGTTGAGTCTTTGTGTGGTTTTGGTATCAGGGAGTGATGGTAGCTTCATAAAAGGAATTTGGCAATGACTCTTCTGTTTCTATATTGTGAAATACCTTAAGGAGTATAGGTTAGGTCTTCTTGGAAATTCTGGTAGAATTCCGCATTGAAACCGTCTAGTCCTGGGCTTTTTTTGGTAGGGAGGTTTTGATAACAGGCTTCTAATTCTTCGCGACTGCGGTCTATTTTAGATTGCTCACCTGGTCCTGATTTAACTTTGGTATATGGTATTTATCTAAAAAAAGTGTCCATTTCTTTTACATTTTCCAGTTTTGTGGCATAAGCAGGCTTTTGTAGTAAGATCTAATGATTCTCTGAATTTCCTCTGTGTCTGTGGTTATGTCCCCCTTTTCATTTCTGATCTTTTAATTTGCAGATTCTCTCTCTGCCGTTTGATTAGTTTGGATAGGGGTTTATCAATTTTGTTGATTTTCTCCAGGAACCAGCTTTTTGTTTCATTGATTCTTTGGATTGTTTTCTGTGTTTCTATTTTGTTGATTTCCAGCCCTCAGTTTGACTATTTCCAGTCTTCTACTCCTCCTAGGTGAGTCTGCTTCTTTTTTCTAGAGCTTTCAGGTGGGCTGTTAAGTCTCCAATGTTATGCTTTCTCTCTCTGTTTTCTTTAAGTGGGCACTAAGGGCTATGAACTTTCCCCTTAGGACTGCTTTCAAAGTGTCCCATAAGTTTGAGTATGTTGATTCTTTATTTTCATTGAATTCAAGGAAGACTTTAATTTCTTTCTTTATTTCTTCTTTAATCCAGGTGTGGGTCAATAGTTGACTGTTCAGTTTCCATGAGTTTGCAGGCTTTCTGGGGGTAGCATTGTTAGTTGAATTCTAACTTTAGTCCGTGGGTGATCTGATAAGACACAGGTGGTTATGGATATTTTTTTGTAACTGTGGGAAGTTTGCTTTGTTACCCGAGGATGTGGTCAATTTTCGAGAAGGTTCCATGAGCTGCAGAGAAGAAGGTATATTCTTTCCTATTTGGGTGGAATGTTCTATAGATGTCTGTTAAGTCCATTTGATTCAATACCTCCATTAATTCTCTTATTTCTCTGTTAGGTTTCTGTCTGATTGACCTGTCCATTGGTGAAAGAGGCGTGTTGAGATCTCCCGCTATTAGTGTGTGCGGTTTGATGGCGTCTTTGAGTTTTAGTAATGTTTCTTTTACATATGTGGGTGCTTTTATATTAGGGGCATGTATTCAGGATTGAGACCTCATCCTGATCAATTGTTCCTGTTATGAGTATAAAATATCCCTCTCCATCTCTTCTGATTGATTTAAGTTTGAAGTCAACTTTGTTGAAATTAGTATGGCCACACCGCTTGTTTCTTAGGTCCATTTGCTTGATAAACCTTTTCCCATCCCTTTGCTCTAAGTAGGTGCCTATCTTTGTGGGTTGAGGTGTGTTTCTTGTAAACAGCAGAATGTTGGTCCTGTTTGCGTATCCAATCTCTTAGCCTGTGTTTTTTTATAGGTGAGTTGAGTCCATTGACATTAAGGGATATTAATGACCAGTGGTTGCTAACTCTGGTCACTTTTTTAGTCATAGGGTTTGTGTGTTTGCTTTCTTTTAGTTGCGCTGGTAAAGGGTGTCTAGAAGTTTGAGTTATTGTGGTCATTGTTGGTCTCCTTGGTTTGTGATTTTCCTTCTATTACTTTCTGTAAGGCTGGATTTGTGGCTACGTATTGTTTAAATTTGTTTTTTATCCTGGAAAATTTTGTTTTCTCCATTTATAGTGAACGAAAGCTTGGCTGGGTATAGTGTAGTCTGGGCTTGCATCCATGTTCTCTTAGCTTCTGCAGTACATCTATCCAGGACCTTCTGGCTTTCATGGTTTCCTAGAGTAGTCAGGAGTAAGTCTGATAGGTTTACCTTTATAAGTAACTTGACCTTTTTCCTTTGCAGCTCTTAATATTCTTTCTTTATTCTGGATGTTTTGTGTTCTGATTATTATGTGGCGAGGGAGATGTTTTTTTCTGGTCCAGTCTATTCGGTGTTCTGTATGCTTCTTGAACCTTCAAAGGAATATCTTTCTTTAGGCTGGGAAAGTTTTCTTCTATAATTTTATTAAATATATTTTCTGAACCATTGAGCTGTATTTCTTCTCCTTCTTGATATCCCAATTATTCTTAGGTTTGGTCTTTTTTATTGTGTCCCATATTTCCTGAATGTTTTGTGATGAGAATTTTGTTGGTTTTGCTGTTTTCTTTGATCAGTGTGTTAATTTTCTCTGTATGGTATCTTCAGTGTCTGACATTCTTTCTTCTAACTCTTGTAATCTGTTGGTAGTACTTGTCTCTGTAGTTCCTGTTCGTTTCCAGATTTTCCATCTCCAACCTTCCCTCGGTTTGTGTTTTCTTCATTACTTCCATTTCATTCTTCAGGTCTTGAACCATTTCCCTTACCTGTTTGATTGCATTTTCTTGTTTCTCTTGGTTTTTCTTGGGTATCTTTGAGCGATTTATTCATTTCCTCTACCTTTTTGTTTGTAATCTCTAATTGTTTATGGTGCAGTTTTCACCTCCTGTTTAAGGTCTTCTATTATTTTCAAAAATTCACTTTTTGGGTCGTTTCTTCTACTTCTTCTGGAGTAGGGTGTACAATTCTTCTTATTTCGGGATCCCTGGGTTCTGGTGATGTCATGTTGCCTTTCAGGTTGTTGGAGGAATTCTTGCATTGGCGCCCTTCCCATCTCCTCTTTCAAATGAAGCCAAGAGAGGCCTGGTGTCTTGGTCCAGTTTTTGCTGTGACTGAGCCTCTGGGTGTATCTCTTCAGTGTGGAAGCAAGGTCCGTCCTGCTGAGCTTGATCTGCCCAGTGATGTCTCTCCTGGCACCTGGATCTGATCTCCGTGCTGCTTGGGTGTCTTGCGAACAAAGGGCCGGGCCCGTTTGGTGCAGGCCGGCCACCTAGACAAAGGAGCCACCACCCTCCCCGAATGCCCTCCCAATTCGGACCCTGTCCCAGCGCCCAAACAGGCTGAGCTGGGAGCTGTTGTGTGGTTCAAAGAGGGGAGGGGGGCGGAGGTAGTGCGGGAGGGCCTTGGATGCAAGTTGGGTGGGACAGTAATGGAGAAGAGGTATCAAGGAGTACAGCCCCCGCAGACTGACCAGGGAGTGCAGGAGGGGTGGGGAACGTCTGAGCTCCCTGTCCCGGGCTGCCGCCGCCGGGGCAGAAACTCACTCACCCCAGCGATGGCCCACCTGGCACCCCGGATCCGATCTCCCCGCTGCCTGGGCGTCCCGCGAACAAAGGGCCGGGCCCGCTTGGTAGGCTCGGCCACCTAGACAAAGGAACCACCACCCTCCCATCGAATGCCCAAATTCGGACCCTGTCCCAGCGCCAAACAGGCTGAGCTCCATTTATTTTTTTCAATAAATTCCTTTGTATCATTTTAAACATTATTCTTTTCTCCACATTAATGGCAAAACATATAATTTGGAATATTAATATATTTGTTGGTTTATCTTTAGTAAGTCAAATTAATTTCAACAACCATTGACTACATCCATGAATATGACATCTAATTTAAAGCATATCTCTATATTATTAAATCAGAGATACTTTTTGTAGATTTTTTCAGTATTACTATCAGCATACTCTCTATGGGAAATAATTGACTACAGCATAACAATTGATCATATTGAATCTTGTATTTTTTTATCATTACTTTGATAAGTGTTTATATTTTTTTTTATAGTCTTGTTTTATTCAAGTAGCAAATAAACTGAGAAATAAATCAAGGAAACAACAATAGCCTTCACAATAGTTTCAAATATATAAAATATTTGGAATATCTCTAACCAAGCAATGAAAGACTTGTATAATAAAAACTTTAAGACATTGAAGAAAGAAATTCATGAAGAAATTAGAAAATAGAAAAGACCTCCCCATACTCATAGATTGGTAGAATTGATATAGTAAAATGACCATTACAAAGGAATATGCAGATTTAATGCAATCCCCATCAAAATTCCAACACAATTCTTCACAGGCAGATTCATGTAGAAACACAAAATATCTCAGGATAGCTAAAACACTCTTGAGTAATGAAAGAACTTCTGGGCATATTACCATTCTGATTTCCTAAATTGTACAACAACACTATAATAATAAAAACAAATACAGTACTATAACAAAAAGGACATGTATATCAATAGAATTGAGTTGAAGACACAGAAATGAGTCTACATAACTACCAACATCCAATTTTGATAAATAATCTAGAAATGCTACACTGAAAAAAAGACAGTATTCCAATAAATGGTGATGGTAAACTGGATGTTTGCATGTAGAAGAATGCAAATAGGATCCATCTTGTCATCCTGTACAAAAACTCCAGATAGAACAAAGACCTAACATACAGACAGACACAATGACAGAAGAGAAAGTGGGGGAACATTCTTAAAATCATTGACACAGGAAAAGACTTCCCAAACAAACATCAGTAGCAAAGATACTATGATCAGCAATTAATTAATGGGACCTCACAATACTGCAGTTTTTTTTGTGGCATAAGACACTATCATTTGATAAAGAGGCAGGCTACAGTATGGAAAAGATTTTTACCAACTACATCTCTGATAGAGGGATAGTAACTAAAATATATAAAGAAATTCAAAAACCCTGGATATCTAGAAAACAAATATTTCAATAAAAATGATGTAATATTAAACAGAGAATTCTCAAAAGAGGAAACTCAAAATGGTATGAGAAACTCTTAAGGAAATGTTCAATGTCTTTAGTTATCAGGGAAATACAAATCAAAACTACTTTGAGATTTTTTTTTTTTTGTCAAAGCCTCGTTATTAGGGACAGGGTAACAACTATATACCCCCTGAATGAGGGCTTGGGGAGCAGGGCACAGGAGCATGGAATCTGGTCACATGGTCCCAGTCACGTAACCTACATCCGGTCAGGTAGGCCAAGAAGTCAGGAGTTGCCACACCTAGTTCCCTGGATAGCTGGAATTTAAGGCAGTTCGCTATGAGATTAG
>CAWTZC010001381.1:0-21386 GCA_963919715.1 Microtus obscurus
TTTTTTCTTAGCATTATTTATTTTCTTTTTCTTTCTTTTTTTTTATTGGAAAAAAAAAGAAATTTCTGCCTCCTCCCCGCCTCCCATTTCCCTCCCTCCCTCCCTCTCCTCCTCCCTCCCCCCACTCCTCCCCCCCCCTCTCCAACCTGAAGAGCAGTCAGGGGTTCCCTGCCCTGTGGAAAGTCCAAAGTCCTCCCCCATCATTCCTGGTCTAGGGATGTGAACATCCAAACTGGGTAGGCTCCCACAAAGCCAGAGCATGAAGTAGGATCAAAACCTCGGTGCCATGGTCCTTGGCTTCTCAGCAGCCCTCATTGTCCGCCAAATTCAGAGAGTCCGATTTTATCCCATGCTTTTTCAGTCAGAATCCAGCTGGCCTTGGTGAGCTCCCAAAGAATCAGTCCCACTGTCTCCACGGGTGGGCGCACCCCTTGTGGTCTGACTTCTTTGCTCATATTCTCCCCCTCCTTCTGCTCTTCATTGGGACTTTGGGAGCTCAGTCCAGTGCTCCAGTGGTGGGTCTCTGTCTCTATCTCCATCCATTCGCCAGATGAAGTTTCTATGGTGATATGCAAGATATTCATCAGTATGGCTATAGGGGATAGAGTCCTTTCAGGTTCCCTATCCACAGCTGCCCCAGGAGCTAACTGGGGGACATCGCCCCTGGGCACCTGGGAGCCCCCGCTAGATCCAAGTCTCTTGCCAACCCTAAGATGGCTCCCTTAATTAAGATGTGTGCTTCTCTGCTCCCCTAACCAACCTTCCTTTATCCCAATCATCCCGTTTCCGCAAGATTCCCCCCAACCTCCCCCTTCTCATTTCTCTCCCCCTTCTCTCCCTTACCCCCTCCCACCGCGCCCCAAGATCCCAAATTTTTGCCCGGCAAACTGGTCTACTTCCCCATAACCAGGAGGATAGCTACCAAGCTTTTCTTTGGGTTCACCTTCTTATTCTAGTTTCTTTAGGGATGTCAAATTATAGACTCACTGACCTTTTTTATTTCTAGAAACCAATTATGAGTGAGTACATCCCATGTTCATCCTTTTGGGTCTGGGTTACCTCACTCAGAATAGTGTTTTCTATTTCCATCCATTTGCATGCAAAATTCGCGAAGTCATTGTTTTTACTGCTGAGTAGTATTCTAATGTATATATATTCCATACTTTCTTCATCCATTCTTCCATTGAAGGGGCATCTAGGTTGTTTCCAGGTTCTAAGGCTATTACAAATAATGCTGCTATGAACATAGTTGAACAAATGTCCTTGTCATATGATCGGGCATCTCGTGGGTATTTCCCAAGAGTGGCATTGCTGGGTCCATGGGTATGTTGATCCCAAATTTTCTGAGAAACCGCCACACTGCTTTCCAAAGTGGTTGCACGAGTTTGCATTCCCACCAGCAATGGACGAGGGTACCCCTTTCTCCACAGCCTCTCCAGCAAAGGCTATCATTAGTGTTTTTGATTTTAGCCATTCTGACAGGTGTAAGGTGATATCTCATGTTGTTTTGATTTGCATTTCCCTGCTGATCGCTAAGGAGGCTGAGCATGACCTTAAGTGCCTTTTGGCCATTTGAACTTCTTCTGTTGAGAATTCTCTCTTCCGGATCAGTGCCCCATTTTAATTGGGTTAATTAGCATTTTAAAGTCTAGTTTCTTGAGTTCTTTATATATTTTAGATATCAGACCTTTGTCTGTTGCGGTGGTTGTGAAGATCTTCTCCCAGTCAGTGGGTTCCCTTTTTTGTCTTAGTGACAGTGTCTTTTTGCTTTACAGAAGCTTCTCAGTTTCAGTAGGTCCCCATTTATTCAATGTTGCCCTTAAAAACTGTGCTGCTGCGGTTATACCTAAGAAGCTTTCATTGCCTGTGCCCATCTGTTGTAGGGTGCTTCCACTTTCTCTTCTATCAGGTTCAGTGTGTTCAGATTGATATTGAGGTCTTTGATCCATTTTGGACTTGAGTTTTGTGCATGGTGATAGATATGGGTCTATTTTCATTCTTCTGAAGGTTGACATCCAGTTGTGCCAGCACCATTTGTTGAAGATGCTTTCTTTCTTCCATTGTATATTTTTAGAACCTTTATCGAAAATGAGGTGTTCATGGGTTTGTAAGTTAAAAATCCGGGTCTTCTATATGATTCCATTGGTCAACTTCTCTATTTTTATGCCAACAACCCTGTTTTCATTACTGTAGCTCTGTAATAGAGTTTAAAGTCAGGGATGGTAATACCTCCAGAAGTTCCTTTATTGTATAAGATTGGTTTGGCTATCTTGGGTTTTTTGTTATTCCATATAAAGTTGATTATTTTTCCTTTCAAGATCAGTGAAGAATTTTAATCGGATCTTGATGGGGGATTGCATTGAATCTATAAATTGCCTTTGGTAGGATTGCCATTTTTAGCTATGTTGATCCTCCCAATCCACGAACAAGGGAGATCCTTCCATTTTCTGGTATCCTCTTCAATTTCTTTCTTCAATGCCTTAAAGTTCTTGTCAAATAGATCCTTCACTTCTTTTGGTTAGAGTTACCCCGAGATATTTTATGCTGTTTGTGGCTATCGTGAAAGGTGATGCTTCTCTGATTTCCCTTTCTGCTTCCATATCCTTTTGTGTAATAGGAGGGCGACTGATTTTTTGGGGTTGATCTTGTATCCGGCCACATTACTAAAGGTGTTTATCAGCTGTAGAGTTCTTTGGGTGGAGTTTTGGGGTCGCTTATGTACACTATCATATCATCTCGCAAAAAACGAAAGTTTAACTTCTTCCTTTCAATTCGAATCCCGTTGATCCCCTTATGTTGTCTTATTACTATTGCTAAAACTTCAAGCACTATATTGAAGAGGTAAGGACGAGAGTGGACAGCCTTGTCGTGTTCCTGATTTCAGGGATGGCTTTGAAATATCTCTCCGTTTAGTTTGATGTTAGCTGTCGGTTTGCTGTAAATAGCTTTTTATTATATTTAGGTATGAACCCTTGTATCCCTAATTTCTCCAAGACTTTTATCATAAAGGGATGTTGAATTTTGTCAAAAAGCTTTTTCAGCATCTAATGAAATGATCATATGTTTTTTTCTTTCAGTTTATTTATATGATGGATTACATTGATAGATTTTCGTATGTTGAACCAGCCTTGCATCTCTGGGATGAAGCCTACTTGATCATATTTGCTTGGATAATTTTTCTAATGTGTTCTTGGATACAGTTTGCCAGTATTTTGTTGAGGATTTTTGCGTCGATGTTCTTGAGTGAGATTGGCCTGTAATTCTCTTTCTTGGTTGAGTTCTTTGTGTAGCTTTGGTATCAGAGTGACTGTGGCTTCAAGGAATTTGGCAACAACTCTTCTGTTTCTATATTGTGAAATACCTTAAGGAGTATAGGTATTAGGTCTTCTTGGAAATTCTGGTAGAATTCCATTGAAACCGTCTGGTCCTGGGCTTTTTTGGTAGGGAGTTTTTTGATAACAGCTTCTAATTCTTCGCGACTGACAGGTCTATTTAGATTGTTCACCTGGTCCTGATTTAACTTTGGTATATGGTATTTATCTAAAAAAAGTGTCCATTTCTTTTTACATTTTCCAGTTTTGTGGCATACAGGCTTTTGTAGTAAGATCTAATGATTCTCTGAATTTCCTCTATCTCTGTGGTTATGTCCCCCTTTTCATTTCTGATCTTATTAATTTGCAGGTTCTCTCTCTGCCGTTTGATTAGTTTGGATAGGGGTTTATCAATTTTGTTGATTTTCTCCAGGAACCAGCTTTTGTTTCATTGATTCTTTGGATTGTATTCTGTGTTTCTATTTTGTTGATTTCTGCCCTCAATTTGACTATTTCAGTCTTCTACTCCTCCTAGGTGAATCTGCTTCTTTTTTTTCTAGGGTTTTCAGGTGGGCTGTTAAGTCTCCAATGTATGCTTTCTCTGTTTTCTTTAAGTGGGCACTAAGGGCGCTATGAACTTTCCCCTTAGGACTGCTTTCAAAGTGTCCCACAAGTTTGAGTATGTTGTTTCTTTACTTTTCATTGAATTCAAGGAAGACTTTAATTTCTTTCTTTATTTCTTCTTTGATCCAGGTGTGGGTCAATAGTTGACTGTTCAGTTTCCATGAGTTTATAGGCTTTCTGGGGGTAGCATTGTTGTTGAATTCTGAACTTTGTCCATGGTGATCTGATAAGACACAGGTGGTTATGGATATTTTTTTGTAACTGTGGAAGTTTGCTTTGTTACCGAGGATGTGGTCAATTTTCGAGAAGGTTCCATGAGCTGCAGAGAAGAAGGTATATTCTTTCCTATTTCGTGGAATATTCTATAGATGTCTATTAAGTCCAATTGATTCATTACCTCCATTAATTCTCTAATTTCCTCTGTTAGGTTTCTGTCCGATTGACCTGTCCATTGGTGAAAGAGGAGTGGTTGAAATCTCTCCTACTATTATGTGTGCGGTTTGATGGCAGTCTTGAGTTTTAGTAATGTTTCTTTTACGTACGTGGGTGTTTTTATATTAGGGGCATAGATATTCAGGGATTGAGACTTCATCCTGATGAATTGTTCCTGTTATGAGTATAAAATGTTCCCTCCTCCATCTCTTTTGATTGATTTAAGTTTGAAGTCAACTTTGTTAGAAATTAGTATGGCCACACCTGCTTGTTTCTTAGGTCCATTTGCTTGATAAACCTTTTCCCATCCCTTTACTCTAAGTAGGTGCCTGTCTTTGTGGTTGTGGTGTGTTTCTTGTAAACAGCAGAATGTTGGAGTCCTGTTTGCGTATCCACACTCTTAGCCTGTGCCGTTTTATAGGTGAGTTGAGCTCCATTGACATTAAGGGATAATAATGAGCCAGTGGTTGTTAACTCCAGTCAGTTTTTTAGTCATAGAGTTTGTGTGTTTGCCTTCTTTGGGTTGCACTGGTGAAGGGTTTCTAGATGTTTGAGTTAATGTGGTCATTGTTGGACTCCTTGGTTTGTGATTTTCCTTCTATTACTTTCTGTAAGGCTGGATTTGTGGCTACGTATTGTTTAAATTTGTTTTTATCCTGAAAAATTTTGTTTTCTCTATTTATAGTGAACGAAAGCTTGGCTGGGTATAGTAGTCTGGGCTTGCATCCATGTTTCTCTTAGCTTCTGCAGTACATCTATCCAGGACCTTCTGGCGTTTCCATAGAGTAGTCAGGTGTAAGTCTGATAGGTTTACCTTTATAAGTGAACTTGACCTTTTTTCCTTTGCAGCTCTCTTAATATTCTTTCTTTATTCTGTATGTTTTGTGTTTTGATTATTATACTGGCGAGGAGTGTTTTTGTTTGGTCCAGTCTATTCGATGTTCTATATGCTTCTTGAACCTTCAAAGGAATATCTTTCTTTAGGTTGGGAAAGTTTTCTTCAATAATTTTATTAAATATATCTTTTCTGGACCATTGAGCTGTACTTCCTCTCCTTCTTCTATCCCAATTATTCTTAGGTTTGGTCTTTTTATTGTGTCCCATATTTCCTGAATGTTTTGTGATGAGAATTTGTTGGTTTTGCTATTTTCTTTGGATCAGTGTGTTTATTTTCTCTATGGTATCTTCAGTGTCTGACATTCTTTCTTCTATCTCTTGTAATCTGCTGGTGTACTTGTCTCTGTGGTTCCTGTTCCTTTACCCAGGTTTTCCATCTCCATCCTTCCCCTTGGTTTGTGTTTTCTTCATTACTTCCATTTCATTCTTCAAGTCTTGAACCGCTTCCCTTATCTGTTTGATTGCTTTTTCTTGCTTCTCTTGGTTTTCTTGGGTATCTTTGAGCGATTTATTCATTTCCTCTACTTTTTGTTTGTCATCTCCAATTGTTTATGGCAGTTTTTCACCTCCTGTTTAAGGTCTCTATTATTTTCATATAATTCACTTTTGATTCGATTTCTTCTAATTCTTCTGGAGTAGGGTGTACAATTCTTCTTGTTTCCGGATCCCTGGATTCTGGTGATGTCATGTTGCCTCAGGTTGTTGGAGGAATTCCTGTATTGGCGCCTTCCCATCTCTTTCTTCAAATGGGGCAAGGAGAGGCCTAGTGTCTTTGGTCCAGTCTTTGCTATGACTGACTCTCTGGGTGTATCTCTTCAGTGTAGAAAAAGGAACCAACCCGTCCAGATGGAACTCCTCAGCACAACTCAGACGGCAACCCTGGAGCCCAGCTGTAGGTGCGTGAAGCTCCTTACGGAACCTTGAGACCTGCCCGAGGCAGGCACTCCCCTGCTCTGGGTGGAGCCTTAGTGAAGGAGGTTAAAACCAGTCTGAGCACTGGTCTAGCAAACCACAGGGCAGTGTTGGGGGGGTGGGGTGCAGGGGGGATTTGGGTCTTGCCTAAGAAAGGCAGCCCTGCAGATGGAGCTGGGGGAGGGGGGTTTGTGCTGAAGCTTCTGAGGCACACCCGCGCCTGGATAGTAGACACTCATCTGTCCAGATGGAATTCCTCAGCACCTAACCAGGGCCACCTGGTAGCTCAAAGATCCGGGGACAGAGGAAGGAGGTGGGAGGCAGCGTAGGGTGCAGGAGAACACTGGAGACCCTGGAGCACCAGCTGTAGGTGCCCAAGCTCCCTTACTGGAATCACGAGACCTGCCCGGAAGGCAGGCACTCCCTGCTCTGGGTGGATAGCCTTAGTGAAGGAGGTTAAAACCAGTCTGAGCACTGGTCCTAGCAAACCACAGGGCAGTGTTGGGGGGTGGGGTGCAGGGGGATTGGGTCTTGCCTAAGAAAGGCAGCCCTGCAGATGGAGCTGGGGGAGGGGGGTTCTGAGGCACACCGCGCCTGGATAGTAGACACTCATCCGTCCAGATGGAATTCCTCAGCACCTAACCAAGGCCACCTGGTAGCTCAAAGATCCGGGGACAGAGGAAGGAGGTGGGAGGCAGCGCAGGGTGCAGGAGAACACTGGAGATCCTGGAGCACCAGCTGTAGGTGCCCAAGATCCCTTACTGGGAACCTTGAGACCTGCCCAGAAGGCAGGCACTCCCTGCTCTGGGTGGATAGCCTTAGTGAAGGAGGTTAAAACCGGTCTCTGTGTGCTCTCTTTACACCTCCTTTCCATGAAGTTCCACGAATTTTAGGTCTAAGAGCTGTATTGTAGATGTACTAGCTGAGGCGGAATACCCCATAATCAATTGTCCTTTGCATTTGACCAATTGTGGTTTCCTGTAATGGTCTCTGTTTGTTGCAAAAAGAAGTTCCTGTAATGAGACAGGAGAGCTGCACTTCCCCTGTGAGTATAAGGATAAGTATTTGTAATGTAATTAGGAAGTATGATGGTTTAGTACAGTGACAGTAGTAGGTTCTCTCCAAAACCCATGACATCATTAGCCCTGAGTCATTGGCTAGGTTTAAAGTACTAGGCATGATTTCCCTCCTCTTGAGGAGCCCCTAAGTCAAATTAGAGAACTGTTGGTTCCTGTCAAGGTATGAGTGTCCTTAGGAATATCTTGCTATGCTGGTCAGAAGCGGTGTTCATTGACATCCCAGCTGGCTAGCACTGGGAAAGCCTGCATAGTGCCTTCCTAGACTATGAAAATGAGTCTTCAGGGAGGAGGCTAAAGAAAGCATTGCTAAAATAACTCTTTGTTTATCTGTCTTGCTACTGTTAACAGTAGCAAGTATAATAGCAGCCAGTTTTCTATAAATTATTTAAGAGCATCATGATCTCACATTTTCTCTTAAATGCCAGTACTATAACATCAAGGATCAGGAGAGTTAAGTTGCTTATTTTACTAAAACTGTTAGGTAATATAGTAATTTATGTGTGATATGAATTTTGGAAAATGGCTCATAATGAATTTTAATTTCTAAATATAAGCTAAAATTAGAGGTATAATTGCATTTTTGAGTTAGAATAACACAGCAAAAAAGCTTCAGACTTTTGGTTAAAAAAAAGGCTCTGCTCTGCATTCAGTTCTAACTTTTTCATTTGAACACTAAAAAGTTAAGATAGGAAAAACTTCCAATCTCTTTTTATAAGAATGTAGTATTCTAATTCTAAAGCCAAGCCAAAAAAGTAACAAAGAAAGAAAATTATCGATCAATCTCTCTGATGAACAGTAAGTGAAAACTATTGTAAATAGGAGAAATAGGATACTTGCAAACTGAATTCAAGAATATATCAGAAGATAATTCACCATAAAGCAGATTGGCTTTGTTGCAGACATGCAAAGATTTACACACATAAATCAATAGACTGTAATTCCTCATCTGAATGGTTTCCTAGGGCAGAAATCATATATCCATCTCAATAGTTACAGAAATGGCCTTTGACAATGTCCAATATCTCTCAAGATAAAATCCCTGGTGAGACAAGGGATGGAAGGGGCATAACCTTTTACCTTAATAAGGTGTAGTAATAGGAGCGGCCGGGGGCTGGGTCCCCGGCATCCGGCCGCCACATGGCTTAGGGCTTTGCCCTGAAATAATTACACAGAAACTGTATTCTTTTAAACACTGCCTGGCCCATTAGTTCCAGCCTCTCATTGGCTAGCTCTTGCACCTGGACTAGCCCATTTCTGATAATCTGTGTAGCACCCCAAGGTGTGCTTACCGGGACGATTCTAGCCTGCCTCTGCCTCTGGTAGGAAAATCATGGCGACTCCTCACTGCAAGCTTTCTTCTCCCAGGAATCCTGTTCTGTTTACTCCCGCCTACCTAAGGGTTGGGCTATCAATGGGCCTAGGCAGTTTCTTTATTGATAAGAAATCACTCCCACATCAATAAGGGCTATGTGTCCCACTTAGAGCCAACATAATGATAAATCGAGAAAAGGTTAAACTATTACCATTAAGACGAGAAACAAGAGCCAGCTAGCAGGTAAGAGTCCTGCTGGCAGGCCGCTGCTCCACCACAGTCCCCACCCCACTGGACATTGTAACCTACAAGACCCACTCTGTCATTCAAACACATTGAGCCCTTATCCCTCCCCCTGGCCAAAGATCCCTTGCAAAGATCAGCAGCCATTAGAGACACGGGCACTGGCTACAGCAACTGGAATATGAAGTGAATGACTGGTCTCCCCGGGGGATCGCCGCAGTCCCTAGGCCTTAAGCCCTGAGGGGCATGTTCCTCTCACCTTCCCTCCCCTCCCATCTCAGCCTCAACAGCCAGCTAGTAGGTAAGAGTACCTCTGGCAGGCTGTTCCCTACTGTTTCCACCTCCGAGCACTGTAACATTCAAGACCCACTCTGCTGTCCAAACCCACTGAATTCTTCACCATTCCCTAGCCAAACTTTCCCTGCATGATCATTAGCTGCTAGAGACAAGAGTACTACCTTCACCAATTAGAATAAGAGATGGGTAAATGTCAGTGTACAAAAATACATTTAACAGCATCAAGAACAATACAGCACCGCTAGATCCTAGTAGTCCTACAAACAGCACCTGAACATCCCAATGCAGATAAAGTAGAAGAAAACAACCTTATAAATGGCTTTCTCAAGATGATAGAGGCCCTTAAAGAGTAAATGAGAAATTTCCTTTAAAAAAAAATCAAGGAAAAGACAAACAAAAAATTGAAAGAAATCAATGTATCCCTTAAAGAAAGTCAAGGGAAAAAAAACAATCTAATAGGTGAAAGAAATGGTTCAAGATTTGAACATTGAAATAGAAGCAATAAAGAAAATGCAAATGAAGGGAATTCTAGAAATGGAAAATCTGGATAACTGAACAGGAACTACAGATGCACTCATAGCCAGCAGAATACAAGAGATGTAAGAGAGAATCTCAGGTGTTGAAAGTACAATAGAGGAAATAGATTCATTAATCAAAGAAAATATTAAACCCAACAAATTCTTAACAAAACAGCCAGGAAATCTGGGACACCATGAAAAGACCAAACCTAGAATACTAAATAGAAGAAGGAGAAAAAATGTCAGCTCAAAGTTGCAGAAAATACATTCAACAAAATCATAGAAGAAAACTTTCCCAACCTGAAGAAGGATACAAGAAGCTTACAATGTGCAAATATACTGGAAAAAAAGCCCTCACCACATAATAATCAAAACACTAAACGTACAGAATAAAAGAAGAATGTTAAGAGTTAAAGGAAAAAGGCCAAGTAACATATAAAGGCAGACCAATCAGAAGTTATGTCTGACTTCTCAATGGAGACAATGAAAGCCAGAAAAGGTCCTGAACTGACATTTTGCGACACTAACAGGCCATGTGTGCCAGACAAGGCTACTATACTCAGCAAAACTTTCAATTACCAGTAGATGGAGAAAGCAAGATATTCCATGACAAAATCATATTTTAAACAGTACCTATCCACAAAATCCAGCTCTACAGAAAGTATTAGAAGGAAAGTTCCAACCCCAAGGAGTTAGCTTCACGCATGAAAACCAGGCAATAGATAATCCTACACCAACAAACAGCAAAAAGGGAAACACACACATGCTACTACCACCATCAACCAAACCAAAACACAATAGGAACAATCACTGGTTATTAATATCTAAATATCAATGAGCTCAATTCACCTATAAAAAGACACAACAGAATGGATAATGAAAACAGAATCCATCCTTCTGCCGCATATAAGAAACAACCTTAACTTCAAAGACAGATGTTACCTCAAAGTAAAGGGGGTTGGAAAAGATTTTTCAATCAAATGGGCCTAAGAAACTAAGATGGTGTTGCTTTCCTAATATATAACAAAATAGACTTTAAACTAAAATTAATCAAAAGTGATAAAGACATTTCATATTTATCACAGGAAAAATCCATCAAGATGAAGTCTCAATTCTGAACATTTATTTCACAAATGAAATGGCACCCACATTTGTAAAACATTTGTTACTAAATCTTAAATCACACATCAAAATCTTACGTACTAATTATGGGAGACTTCAACATCCCACTCTCAGTAATGGAAAAGTCTGGCAGATAGAAAATTAACAGACAAATAAGGAAATTAACAGAAGTTATGACTCAATTGAACTTATCAGGATAAAAAAAAACAAAGGAAAATATCTTCCTATCAAAGGAAAATATCTACTAGTAACTTAACAGCACACATGAAAGCTATAGAACAAAATGAGCAAATTTCACCCAGAATAAGCAGACTTCAAGAAATAACCAAACTGAGGGCTGAAATCAATAAAAATAAAAACAAAGAGAACAGAAACAAAATAATCAATGGAATGAAGAGTTGGTTCTTCTAGAAAATCAACAAGATAGACAAACCCTATCCAAACTAACCAAAAGGCAGAGAGAGAATGTCCAAAATTAAAAAATCAGAAATAAAAGGGGGATATAACAATAGACACTGAAGAAATACAGAAAGCCATCAAGGTCATATTTCAAAAACCCATACTCCACAAAACTGGAACATCTAAAAGAAATGGACAATTTTCCGTTAGGTTCCACATACTAAAATTAAATCAAGAGCAAATAAAAATTAAATAGACCTTCTACTTCTAAGGAAATAGAAGCAGTCTTTAAATGTCTCCCAACTGGAAAAAAAAAAAACTAGGACCAGATGATTTAGCCCAGAATTCTTCAAGGTTTTCAAAGAAGAACTAATATCAATGCTCCTCAAATTGTCCCACAAAATAGAAACATAAGGAACATTGACAAATTCTTTTATGAAGCTGCAGTTACCCTGATACCAAAACCACACAGAGACTCAAACAAGAAAAGAGAATTACAGACCAATCTCCCTCATGAACACTGACCCAAAAATACCCAATAAAATACTGGCAAACCAAATCCCTACACACATTTTTAAAAAATCTACATCTATACGTGACCAAGTAGGCTTTATCCCCAAGATACAGGGGTTGGTTCAACATATGCAATTTTGTCAATGTAATACACCATATAAACAAACAGAAAGTAAAAAGAAACAAACAACAACACATGATCATCTCATCCGAAATGTGATGAATAAGTCTTTGGCAAAATCCTCCTTCATGATAAAGGTCGTAGAGAGATCAGAATACAAAGAACATATCTAAGCATAATAAAAGCAATTTACAGCAAGGCTTTAATTTAACATCAAATTAAACAAAGAGAAACTCAAAGTGATTCCATTAAAATCAGGAACAAGACAAGGCTGTCCACTCTCTCCATATATATTCAATATAGAACTTGAGGTTTTAGCTAGAGCAATAACACAACAAAAGGAGATCAAGGGGATATAAATTGGAAAGGAAGAAGTCAAACTATCATTATTTGCAGGTGACATGATAGTATACATAAGTGACCCAAAAAACTCTGCCCAGGAACTCTGACAGCTAATAAACACCTTCAGTAATGTGACAGGATACAATATTAACTCAAAAACATCTGTAGCCTTCCTATATACAAATAATAAATGAACCAAGAAAGAAATCAGAGAAACATCACCCTTACAACAGCCACAAATATAAAATATCTTGGGGTAACTGTAACCAAAGAAGTGAAAGACCTGTAGGACAAGAACTTTCAAGTCTTTGAAGAAAGAAATTAAAGATGAGTATCAGAAATTGGAAAGATCTCCCATGCTCTTGGATAGGTAGGATCAACATAATAAAAAATGGCAATCCTACCAAAAGCAATCTACAGATTTAATGCAATCCCCAGTGAAAATCCCAACACAATTCTTCACAGACCTTAAAAAAAGAATAATACGTCAACTTCATATGAAAATCAAAAAAACAAACCCAGAATAGCTAAAACAATTCTGTACAATAAAGGGAACTTCAGGAGGCATCAGCATCCTGAGCTCAGGGTTTGCCCCATACCCAAGAAGAGTTGATCAACACAAACTGGATGTGATGGATTTGAATAGAAAAGAGATATACATGAGAGTGAGGCAAAGGAGTGAGAGAGGAACACAGGGAGAAAGTTGGGTGAGTTAGGAGATGGCGGTAGATAGGAAAGCCTTTTTTAGAGAGGATGAATATGATTAAAATACATTGTGTGAAATTCTCAAAGAATTATTAAAAACATCCTTAAAATTTCATGGAAACATAACACACCTAAGATAGCAAAAATGACCATGAACAACAAGAACACTGCTGGAAGTATCAAAATATTTTATTTCAGGCTATACTACAGAGCAACAGTCATGAAATCAGCATGGTTCTGGCACAGAGTAAATACACGGATAAAAAGAACAGAATAAAAAATATAGTTAACAGGTTCCTACATCTTCAGTCTTCTGTGGTTTTCTGCCTTTGTTCGTTTCTTTTTGCAAAGAATCAAAACTACATTGGGAGAAACATGGTGCTGGGAAAATCAGACGTCCACATGGCAAAGAATGTCACTGAATCTTTAGCTCCCTGAACTCTACTCTAAATGTATCTAGGACCTAAGTTCCTTGAAACACTGAAATTACTAGTGTGGGTAAAGTAGTGGGATGTGTGACAGAAGGCGCAGGTCATGGTCTTTGCACTCATGAGCTCCCTGTAGCTGTAGTTAGCTGCAAAGGATCTTCATAAGATTAGGGCCATGACTGTTTCCTTGTGGAACCGTTAGGAGTTGATGAGTCCCCACCTTTCTGAGGGACAACTGGTGATATATGGTTGGGCTGTGTTATTTTCTTCATTCCTGTAGCCACTATTGCCCATTCCAGTCAATAGCGTCCCACCTATATAAGGTTAAGAAAATGATTAAGCTTTATGGATCACGCACAAAAACACATAAAAGTAAAAAGGGAGGGGCTTGTTGGGGAGAATGGTTTCAGTGGGAGAGGAAAAAGGTGAGAGAGAGGAAAATGGGGCATTTAGAAATGATTCCAAAACCATTATAGAAACATAGAAAATTATCAAATATTGTTTTAAGTTTAAAAGGAACTCCACATGTACAATGACACTGACCAGGGCGGTTAATCTCAATGGATCACAAACCAAAAATGACCGGTAATATAGGTGACACTGTTTTTCTTACGAGACAAGACTGTCTGTACTGATATGAAGGTAGTGGGTAATAGTGATACTTATGAATACATATGTGTTCATTTGTCTTAAATTTTAATTAGATAATTTTTAAAATAAAAGTGTTTCTCTGATAAGTTTCATTATAATCAAATTTCCTAATGAGTCAATAAACTGACTAATAAAGTATACAAAAAACAAAACAGAGTTTCTTCTCTGTCCTCACTCAGAGAAACGTTATGGCCAGGTCAATACTGAATTGTCTCTCTCTCAATTTTGGAGGCGATCAAAACAAACCTATGGGTTAGACAGATGTTCTTCTTCTCCTTAGCACTTGAGAAATTTGAGTTACAGAGTCTGAATAAGATCCTCAAGATTTCTATTGGTAAATGGAAGCTCCAACGACCTAGGCTGTAAGGGGATGAGAGTAATTGTTAACAAAAACCAATGAAATAGTGTCAGGTCAGTCAGAATCCACCACGCTTCCTACTTTACTTCTGTAGTGTCATCCGTTCTGCATATATCTTCAATTTATTCCAACGACATTTCTGCTTTCTATTATCCTTTGGATACAAGTTCTCTTAGCCTTTCTTGATTGCTTACAATTTTTCCTGAGTGAGTATAACCCTAACAGAAAACAAAAAGTCGGAATAGTACTGATCCAAATGTAAGTAAATAAACCCTGGGATAAATTTGCTTGGCACCCATTCATCCAACAAATATTTATGTGTCTCACCATGACTGAAGAAGTCACTACCTAACAGGAAAGAAATGCGGAGATCAACCTGAATGTCTGTATATAATATATATGCTGATGAAAGGGACAAAGGAAGTGAAGACATGGTCAGGGGGTTGCTGCTTAGGAGGGAAGGTTTCCAGCAAGGAGAATGATTTAGAGCCATTAAATGATGACAAGAAATTGTAAATGCAGAAGGCAAGGACACAGTAAAGGTGAAGAAAGAGTTTCCAGCTAGATATGGCCTATTCTGGCTCTGGCTTACATGAGGTGGTGGTAAATCCAAATTAATTGCCACAATCAAAACCCAACTTGACCTTGGGGTAATAGAGAGTCATTGGGTTTTAAGCACAGATACAGCTAGGCTTGCATCTTTGAGTGCGTTTTTGTATAGGCAGACGAATTAGTGTGCCCAGGAGGGAGTATAGGAAGTATGAAGCCCTTTTACACAGTGTAATGTTGAAGCATGTGGTGCTCTCTACTTGTGTGGCGCTTAACTGGCACAGAAGATGATGAGAGACAGAACATAGTTGATCTTTGGCCTGGCTAAATCCTAAGGTATCAGCAGATGAAGAGAATAACCAGGAGAGAGGAAGGGGGCAAGGACAGCAAGCACAGGGAAGCTGACTTAAGAGACTAGATGTTGAGTTGTATTACAGCCCATTATCTGCCACAATTTCCACACTATAATTAAGTTTGCTTGTTTCTTGGAAGTCAATTTCACAGCTGATTTCTGTTGTCACTATTGTTGTTTTTGAAAATCTAGATGGAACCCAAAACTTTATTAATGGTTTGAAGCAAATGCTAACCACGGAGTTGTCCCCTTAACCCATATAGATGAACCTTTTTAAAAAGAAAAGAGAACAATTCTCAGGAGCTTCAAAGAACAGAAAACGCTAAGAGGCCAGGGGATGCCCTGTGTCTGTCCTGACGCTCTCTGTGTACTGATTTCTACCACTAGTAGGCACCACAGGAATGCAATGTTATCTGCCAGATCAGCATCCCAGTCTATAGGCAAGGGCCCACCCACCATGCTTTTAATTGCCTGTGTATCTAAGTGTGGGCGAGAGTTTCTGTGCTATCTTCTCTTATTATAAATGAAATGAGTCATCAGACCACCAAAAGAAAGACGCCTCAGGTCAGTAATTCGGCAGACAAGGAAGGAGTAGAGGGTAAAAAACAGCTCCGTATAGTTCTCTCTCATATTTCAACATTTTTGTTTATTCCTGCATAAATGAATAGCAAATTTTTTGAGGATGTTTGGGGTTTATTGAGATATCCAAGCTTCACTCACTTGAGATTCAGTCTAATATGAAAATAAAATTTTTGCTTTCCTTGCTAAAGAAAGTAAGAGAGGCAACATCCCTTAGAAATCACTATTTCAAACCCGTTATCGTAAAGCCTTCCCTATTAGTTGTAAGTCACATGTCAATAAGAGGGCCTTTTACTTTTTTATAATGTGCCACATGACTCAACTGCACCATTTATAATAATTTTCTGGAGAGAACAGGCACTGAGAATGCTCTCTCAAACACAGATTCTGAGAAGCGGTCAAAGGCCAGCTGCTGTGTGTTGCAATTTGGATGTCTCATTCCATGGGTAGCAAAGGAAGTGACATAACCCAGAAGAGGCTGAGAAGTGAGAGTGTTTGTGGGAGTGGCTGAACTGTGTGACCTTCCAGGGGTTGCCCTGCAATGCAGAGGCCCTGGGGATAATGGCTGTGCTTCCGGCACATCGGGGGGCCCAGGAAAGCTTCTTGGGAGGTTTCTTTGAAATGAGAAAGAAAAAAACAAAAAAAAGTAAAACTGTTCTGCAAGTAGGTGGGTGCGATGAATGGGTATTCTTTCTAGCATCTTCCACAGAAAAGCATTTTTGATGGTTACCTTGTGGCTGAACCATTACAATCTCTAACATGAGAAAAAAATGCACGTGTCTTGAAAGAGAATGCTGAAGCAACAGCTATAGAAAGGATCCAGCTGAGCATAGCATATGGGCTAACAACCTCAGGTCTGAGTGTACAGCTTGAAATCAGTACCATGCACTTCCTTCTCACTATTGCAGAAAGGGAGAGAAAGGGGAAGGGAGAAAAGGGCAAAGAGAAGGAGGGAGGAAGGGAAGAGATGGAGGTCATTGTAAGAGTTCTAAAACACTGTGCGGAAGAACTAGATTTTATTTTCATTCCCTAAAATGTCAATCATCAAATTTTACCTTGTGTCAGTTTTTTTTTATACAGAGAATTCAATTAGCATCAGAATGCCTACCATTTCAACGCCAAGTGTGGTTTTTCGGTAAAACTTCAGGAAGTAGACTGCTGTATAAAATTACCAAAGCATGATTTAACATTGGCTAAACACTCAAGGTTAGGGTCTTCATGGTTTCTTATTAATATTCTTCTAGAAAATTTAACCACACAATCATTTGTTTGGGCCAAGATTATTTTAGAGATTTGTAATTACATGGAATAGTAGTTTGTATAAGTACTTTGTACTCTAGAGAATACAGTTTTTGTTAATCAATTGTTAAAATTACTGTTAAAGCCAATATTATGAAAGATCGTGACAGAATAATAAAAGTATTTTCATTTTTATCTCTATCAAAGCACTTAAGGTCATTCGAAATAAAGGCTTAAATGATTATGGTATAAGGTTTTATACTATAACTTAGACCTTACTATGAACTCTGAATTTATGTTCCAAGTGAAAAATGGTTTAATTTTAACTCTAAAGGAAATAGAACTTACTTGTTTTTACCTATTTGTTATACATTGGGCCATTCCCTCACCCTCTGTGAGAACTTGCCTTGATGTTTAATAAACCCGAGATTTTTCAATGGGGCATCTCCTGGTATATGCGAATATTCCAATCCACTTGGTCAAGGCACTTAGCTTAACAACCTGTGCTATTCCACACAACCTCTAGTGACTTCAGAGCACAGGTGGGGGAAGCAGCTGCAGGAGAACCTAGTCTCTTTCCTAGTCCACATGCAGAATCTCTGAGGCTTGCCTCTTCTATGATCTTATCTGCGTCAACCACCACCTTTAAAACTGCTTGAAGAGCCCAGGCTAGAAGCTGAGTACATCCAGCCTGGCTACAAGGATGAACTCAAACCATGTTTTTGTGAGCATAAACTAGGAACACTTCTCAGGTCTTCAAGTTGGACTCATTTCCTAAATACTGCTGAGCTTACTATTTCTAGTGTGTTGAACTCAGAACTGGAACTTTTTGGATGGCTTCTCTTTCCATTAGGAGAGAAGAATGAAATGAAACCACTGCCTCAGTAAATGTACATTCAAAGAGTAGGTTGTTATTAATAGCAGGGATGATTTAGCTCAAATTAATCTCCTTTGATTTTTCTGGTTCCTTTTCTGTCTTTGTTGTTGTTTATATTCTCTAGTTCTCAGATTAGTCACAGGCTTTCCATGCTGTATAAGTAAAATTTAAAAGAAGAAATGATTTGTTGCTTTAATGTGAAACTTAAAGATTCCAGAAATCTGGCACACCTTTTATCTTCCTTTTCCATTTTCTTATATTCAGTTGAACCCAGAAGAGAAACTTGTGGACCTGTAACTAATTTTTTCCCACACTGTGTATCATAGGCTTGATACTCATTTATTTTTATATATATTGAATTTTTTATTATTTCAGATTCGTTCTGCATACAATATCACCTCTAATTCTAGAAGACATTGAGATATGTTTCAATACAGTATAAAGAATGGTTTATCACAAATTAAGCTATCTAAAAGAAACAGCAAGCTTTAACAAAGAAGTGAATTCCATGCATTATAAATGCTGTGTTAATGATTAAAGTTTGATTCTCTAAGATTTGTGTCAAGAGATCTGTGTAAAATTGGGGCGCCGGTGTTGTGTCCCCAACAGCCCGGTCACCTGGCTAGCTTATGCCCGAAAACAACACACAAACTGTATCCATTTAAACACTGCTTGCCCACTAGCTCTAGCCCTTCTTGAGGGGCTAACTCTCGCACCTAGACTAGCCCATTTCTTATATTCTGTTGTAGCACCCCAAGGTGTGCTTACCGGGAAGATTCTAGCCTGCCTCTGCCTCTGGTAGGAACATCATGGCGACTCCTCACTGGCGTCTCTCTCTCTGAAGCATCTCTCGCTCTGGCAGGAGCTACATGATTTCTGACCCTCACTTCCTCTTCTGCCCAGTTCTGTTTACTCCACCCACCTATGTTCTACCCTATAGGACCAGCCAAGCAGTTTCTTTATTTTAACCAATGAAATCAACAGATTGATATGACACTCCCACATCACTTCCCCTTTTTCTGTTTAAACAAAAGGAAAGGCCTTAACTTTAACATAGCAAAATTACATAAAACAGTTCATCAAGTAAAAATTACAATAATCTTTATCATAACCAAGGAAAAGTATAACTATAACTAACTATTCTTAACTCCATCAAAGACTCCAGAAAGATACAATATTATCTAAGCAAACAAGAGAAAAGCAAGTTTCAAACTCTAGAAATGACAGAGACATCTCACTGCCTGTACAGTCACCCAAAGTTTCTCTGTACCATTGGGGCATCCATCTTCAGCCTACAGGTCCATAGTTTTCAGCAGACATTCCACAAAGCAGGAAATTTCAAAGGCAGTCACTATCTGCTTGTCCTGGAGAATGTCTTGCAGACTCTTTCATGAATCAGGAACACTGAAAGATCATCTCACCTTTAGGCAAGCTCAGTAGTCCTCTCTGTGGGTTCTCTGTGTCCAGTTTATGCAATAGTCCAGGCAAGAGCAGTTTCTTGCCCAAATGGCTATCAAACTCCATAAGGATCCTCTTCGATGCCCATCTTCCTCTTGAAGTAGATTGGTGTTGCCAGGAGCAGAGTGTCTCATTGTCATGAAAAAGTCCTAAGTTATTAAAACATTAAATGTCCTATTTTGTAGTCTTTGAAAGATATGAAGAATGCCTATCTAACTAAAATATATCTCTATATATCTAGAAAATCTAACTAACATAACTACAAGCTTGACCATTATCGATGCTTATCCATTAACAACCTATATACATTACATTTTTAAGTGAACTACACAATCACTACACCTAATCAAGATCAGAAATACATATAACAAAATTGACCTTAGATTTAAATCACTAAAGCAAAATCCATATCAATGTAAGTTATTCATACATATACCATTTCCCCTTTTAAATGTAAAAGAACGTTTATAAACCATATTTGGGAACATGGGCGCAGTTTTCTCTCCAAACTGCTTCCTGCTGAATGGGGGCGTCATTAATTGGGTCTTTCATGGTATAACCTGTGTGCTAGTTTCATCTCAGTTGGCAGTTGAGCGAAGCAATTTTCTGAAGGCGTTCACAGCAACCCTTCAGAGGGTGTGGTCCATCATACCATATCCGGAATAGAAGAAATGAACAGGGTCTCTCATCCTCCGTGAAAAACAAAACAAGAAACTCCTTTCCAAGTATCATGTCCTTAAATCCAAATTTCAAAGTCAAGGCATTTTCACAATATCTATGTTGGGTTAGTTTAGCGGCATTTATAAACAAATATCTTTTGGCAGCTGTTGCTCCTTCCTCAGCATTCAAATGATTCAAACAGAGCATAATGGCATACAGTATCAACATTCTCTGAGTATTTTCCATCTTTGTGTGCTTTGTTTTAACCTCCATTTCATATATTTCATTTATTTTTACTTTTAACTTTTTGCTTTTTTGACCTGGACACTGTAGACCAGGCTGTTCTTGAACTCTCAGAGATCTGCCTGTCTCTGCCTCCCAGGCACTGGGATTAAAGGCGTATCTACACCTTGAACTCACGAGGTAGATCTGTTTGTCTCTGCCTTGTAGGCACTGGGATTAAAGACGTGTGCTACCACACTTTGAAGTCACAGAGGTGAATCTCCCTCTGCATCCCAAGTGTTGGGATTAAAGGCATGTACTATCACAACCAACTTCTCTTTTTCTTTCATTTTCTTTTACTCTTAAGAACTTACTTTTAGCTTGCATGTATTTTTAACACACTGTAAACCATTTAAAAATTTTCTTTATCTTTGAATCTCTTTTTACTGTATCTCTCTCTGTTTTTCTGACCACATAGGTCTTTAATTTATCAAGCAATTCTCAGTAGGACTAAAGGCGTATGGCTTTGCCGGCTAGATGTAGCTCATTCCTTAACTTTCTGCCATTTCAACCTTGTGACTGAGGTACCGGCCAGAGCCGCGTTCCAGTGCCACAAGTCTACAGTGTTTCAAGGTCCCTGCCAGCCAGCGAGCTACAACACACAACACTCAAGTCCTCTCTCTGTAGCCGACCCTCCTGCCTCAAACAGTCAGAGTTGCCCCTGTGCAAGAGGATGGCCCGAAAGCTTCGGCATTTTTAAACAGCACAGCTTTTTTCCTGCAACAGCTGAAAACTGAAAGCATGCTTTCAGCTTTTCGACAATACCGTTTCAGTGTTTTGTGGCAGGACCTCTTAATGAGCTGCAGGGTTTTGCAGCTAAAGCTGAGTCAGGAAAGCCTCTCTTAGATGAGAGCGCTTGCTTGCCTCTAGCAAGCAGAGCAGAACTGAGAAACTGCTGCTACCAAGAAAACATGCTTTACTCTTTCCCAAGCTTTCTCAGACTTTCTGTGGATTCAGTTGCCCCCACGTTGGGCAGCCATCTGTTGAAATTGAGCCGGGATTACATCCCCAACACCCCAATCGCCTGGCTAGCTTATGCCCCGAAATAACAACACACAAACTGTATTCATTTAAACACTGCTTGGCACCACTAGCTCTAGCCTCTTACAGGCTAACTCTCGCACCT
>CAWTZC010001382.1:0-11606 GCA_963919715.1 Microtus obscurus
TTTTTTTTTTTTTTTTTGTCAAAGCCTCCGTTTATTAGGGACAGGGTAACAACTTATATAACCCCCTGAATGAGGGCTTGGGGAGCAGGGCACAGGAGCATGGAATCTGGCCGCGTGGTCCCAGTCACGTAACCAACATCCGGTCAGGTAGGCCAAGAAGTCAGGAGTTGCCACACCTAGTTCCCTCGATAGCTGGAATTTAAGGCAGTTCCGCTATCAGATTAGGGTTCGTTAGCAATTAGCGAATAGCTAATTGGGTGTGGGGTAGGTTTTGCCAATAGGACTATTCTTAACATAATTATGGGTTTGGGGTTCCCTGCAGGGGCTCCCAAGGTGATGGTTTCTGTAACAATCTTTAGGGGGGGAAACGGCTCCCAACATATTCCTCCTTTCTTATATAAAGGCAAGTAGTTATAGGTGGAGGGGCACCAAGACAGAGTCAACCATGGTGTCAGATCTAAAGGAGAGGACTGGAAAAGGAGAGACCCTCCTCGACTGGTGAAGCAATTTACCTCTCCTGGGAACAGAGGGGTGCCTTATGAGTAGCATTAGTTTCTTGGAGCTTCTCAAATAAAAGGTATCTAGTAGGATTAAAGTAAGCAGATCACAGGGCACCCTGTCTTAGGCTATGTGGAGAGCGCCCTCGTACCTAAAAACCATGCCATGTTGAGCGGCCTGTACGGCCTCTGTATGGTTTGAAATTTAGGTGAGGATCCACACTAACTCCCGTCATTGGGCCGCCTGTATCTATCATTAATGAAAAATCTGTGAGGTGCTCCTTAAACAAAAGATATGATATAATTTTGGCACCAATAACTCCATCTCCAGACAAGAAGAAAGGGGCACCTTCCAAACCCAGTATTCACCTTTTAGTCTGGCCCATGGTATGTCCTCCTTCCTAAATGCCTACTCCACAAAAAGTTACGTGTGCTTGCCTGCCATCAATTAGTGGGGAGGTGAAAAAGGGATCAAAATCCAAAATTCTTAACATATGCATTAAACCCAAACACTTTACAGCATGTGTCAAACCTTTTCCCAACATCTATAAGCAGTTACAAATATCATTAGATCAATTTCAGTAAGAGTACAATGACACTATTGTTGTCAAATACCACCATTTCCAGACTCTGAGCAACAGTCACAGGAACCCCAATCTTTCCCCCTTCTTAAGTGAAGAGGTTAGTATTTTAATTAAAATGAGTTCTGTGTCCCAAAGATTAAAACAGTCTGATGTCCAGTCTGCATCTCAGCTCCAAAGCAGACCAGAGTTCAAGCTGCAGAAGCAGTTTAGCACTTGTGCTTCAGGGCCGGTGGGATTCCTGGGTGAGGTGAGCTGGATTCAGCTATCTGAAGCACATCCTGGCATTATCTCAGCCGGGTCTCCCTGGACTCAGGAGGCAGAATTGACACCCTGTAGAGTGGAGCAGCAGGTTCTGTTATCAGGGACTCTCTCATTGGGGGCAGGGAAAAGCCAGACTAAGGACCTCTCTGCAATCGCCTCAGGAACTCCTCTGTGTCCGCAGCGCAGCCTCTGACATCAGGCCCAGCTTTTATTTTCTTTCTGAAAAAAAAGCATAAACATATCCTCGACCCCAAATATATATAGGTCGGGTTTTTCAAATGCATTGCAAGGGCTTTTCCACCTTGCCCTAGCAAAGGTCAGCTTGGTGTTATCATGTCAGATCCGTTTGCATCTGGATCTACTTGCAAGTTTCATAAGCTGCTTACAAGGAGCCTTATTATGCTCCATAATATTTTTTATTATTATTATTAGCCATATATGCAGTTCCCCATTGGAAGAGCCATTTGTAAAATTTAGCATAAAATCCTTTAAGGGATTTTTTTTGCTATAACATTAGCAAAATACAGTTGTGTGAATTGTAGCAATAATCATCTGGGGATCAAGCCATTTTTTAGCTTTTATCCTGCCCTTTTGTACCAGACAGGCTACTGGTTTAAATTAAGAGTTTAATATCTTAATTGGCAAAACTTGAGAAGATTTTGCCATAAACAGCATTTTTTTATAAAAATGTTGTAGAATAAGTTTTATATTTAATATGCACACTTGCCATAGCTGCATTATAATTAATATACTGTATTTGTTGATTATTGTATACTTTACCTGTTGATTTATATTTTACCTGTTTGAGTACCTGTTAGGCAGCTTTAAGCTCTCTCTATTGGAAACTGTTTTTTTTTTTAATTTTATTTTTTTCTATTCTAAGATGGCTCCCTTAATTAAGATGTGTGCTTCTCTGCTCCCCTAACCAACCCTTCCTTTATCCCAAACATCCCGTTTCCCCAGGTTCCCCCCATCCTCCCCTTCTCACATTTCTCCCCTTCTCCCCTCACTCCCCCTCCCACCACACCCCCAAGATCCCAAATTTTTGCCCGGCAATCTGGTCTACTTCCCATAACCAGGAGGATAGCTATATGTTTTTCTTTCGGTTCACCTTCTTATTTAGTTTCTTTTAGGGATATCAAATTATAGACTCACTGACCTTTATTTATCTCTAGAAACCAATTATGAGTGAGTACATCCCATGTTCATCCTTTTGGGTCTGGGTTACCTCACTCAGGATAGTGTTTTCTATTTCCATCCATTTGCATGCAAAATTCGGCAAGTCATTGTTTTTTACCGCTGAGTAGTATTCTAATGTATATATATTCCATACTTTCTTCATCCATTCTTCCATTGAAGGGCATCTAGGTTGTTTCGGTTCCGGCTATTACAAATAATGCTGCTATGAACATAGTTGAACAAATGTCCTTGTCATATGATCGGGCATCTCGTGGGTATATTCCCAAGAGTGGCATTGCTGGGTCCATGGGTAGGTTGATCCCAAATTTCCTGAGAAAGCGCCACACTGCTTTTCCAAAGTGGTTGCACAAGTTTGCATTCCCACCAGCAATGGATGAGGGTACCCCTTTCTCCACAGGCTCTCCAGCAAAGGCTATCATTAGTGTTTTTGATTTTAGCCATTCTGACAGGTGTAAGGTGATATCTCAATGTTGTTTTGATTTGCATTTCCCTGATCGCTAAGGAGGCTGAGCATGACCTTAAGTGCCTTTTGGCCATTTGAACTTCTTCTGTTGAGAATTCTCTCTTCAGATCAGTGCCCCCATTTTTTAATTGGGTTAATTAGCATTTAAGTCTAGTTTCTTGAGTTCTTTATATATTTTGGAGATCAGACCTTTGTCTGTTGCGGGGTTGGTGAAGATCTTCTCCCCAGTCAGTGGGTTCCCTTTTGTCTTAGTGACAGTGTCTTTTGCTTTACAGAAGCTTTCAGTTTCAGTAGGTCCGCATTTATTCAATGTTGCCCTTAATGACTGTGCTGCATGGGGTTATACCTAGGAAGCGATCGCCTGGATCTGTTGTGGGTACTCTCCCACTTTCTCTTCTATCAGGTTCAGTGTGTTCAGATTGATATTGAGGTCTGTGATCCATTTGGACTTGAGTTTTGTGCAGATAGATAGGTCAATTTTCTCTTCACAGGTTGACATCCAGTTGTGCCAGCACCATTTGTTGAAGATGCTTTCTTTCTTCCATTGTATACTTTTAGCACCTTTATCGAAAATGAGGTGTTCATAGGTTTGTGGGTTAAGATCCGGGTCTTCTACACGATTCCATTGGTCAACTTCTCATTTTTATGCCAATACCACACTGTTCTCATTACTGTAGCTTCCATAGTAGAGTTTAAAGTCAGGGATGGTAATGCCTCCAGAAGTACCTTTATTGTACAAGATTGTTTTGGCTATCCTGGGTTTTTTGTTATTCCATATAAAGTTGATTATTGTCCTTTCAAGATCAGTGAAGAATTTTAATGGGATCTTGATGGGGATTGCATTGAATCTATAAATTGCCTTTGGTAGGATTGCCATTTTTACTATGTTGATCCTCCCAATCCAAGAGCAAGGGAGATCCTTCATTTTCTGGTATCCTCTTCAATTTCTTTTTCTTCAATGCCTTAAAGTTCTTGTCAAATAGATCCTTCACTTCTTGGTTAGAGTTACCCTGAGATATTTTATGCTGTTTGTGGCTATACGTGAAAGGTGATGCTTCTCTGATTTCCCTCTCTGCTTCCATATCCTTTGTGTATAGGAGGGCGACTGATTTTTTGGAGTTGATCTTGTATCCGGCCACATTACTAAAGGTGTTTATCAGCTGTAGGAGTTCTTTGGTGGAGTTTTTGGGGTCGATGTAGACTATCATATCATCTGCAAATAACGAAAGTTTAACTTCTTCCTTTCCAATTGAATCCCCTTGATCCCCCTTATGTTGTCTTATTGCTATTGCTAAAACTTCAAGCACTATATTGAAGAGGTCTGGAGAGAGTGGACAGCCTTGTCGTGTTCCTGATTTAAGTGGGATGGCTTTGAGTTTCTCTCCGTTTAATTTGATGTTAGCTGTCGGTTTGCTGTAAATAGCTTTTATTATATTTAGGTATGACCCTTGTATCCCTAATCTCTCCAAGACTTTATCATAAAGGGATGTTGAATTTTGTCAAAAAGCTTTTTCAGCATCTAATGAAATGATCATATGGTTTTTTTCTTTCAGTTTATTTATATGATGGATTACATTGATAGATTTTCCGAGTATGTTGAACCAGCCTTGCATCTCTCGGATGAAGCCTACTAGATCATAATGGAATAATGTTTCTAATGTATTCTTGGAATACGGTTCGCAGTATTTTGTTGATGGATTTTTGCGTCGATGTTCATGGGAGTGAGATTGGCCTGTGAATTCTCTTCTTGGTTGAGTCTTTGTGTGGTTTTGGTATCAGAGTGATGGTAGCTTCATAAAAGGAATTTGGCAATGACTCTTCTGTTTCTATATTGTGAAATACCTTAAGAGAGTATAGGTATTAGGTCTTCTTGGAAATTTCTGGTGAAGAATTTCCGCATTGAAACCGTCTGGTCCTGGGCTTTTTTTGGTAGGGAGGTTTTTGATAACAGCTTCTAATTCTTCGCGACTGACAGGTCTATTTAGATTGCTCACCTGGTCCTGATTTAACTTTGGTACTATGGTATTTACTCTCAAAAAGTGTCCATTTCTTTTACATTTCCAGTTTTGTGGCATAAGGCTTTTGTAGTAAGATCTAATGATTCTCTGAATTTCCTCTATGTCTGTGGTTATGTCCCCTTTTATTTCTGATCTTATTAATTTGCAGATTCTCTCTCTGCCGTTTGATTAGTTTGGATAGGGGTTTATCAATTTTGTTGATTTTCTCCAGGAATCCAGCTTTTTTGTTTCATTGATTCTTTGGATTGTTTTCTGTGTTTCTATTTTGTTGATTTCAGCCCTCAGTTTGACTATTTCCCAGTCTTCTACTCCTCCTAGGTGAGTCTGCTTCTTTTTTCTAGAGCTTTCAGGTGGGCTGTTAAGTCTCCAATGTATGCTTTCTCTGTTTTCTTTAAGTGGGCACTTAAGGGCTATGAACTTTCCCCGGGACTGCTTTCAAAGTGTCCATAAGTTTGAGTATGTTGATTCTTTTATTTTCATTGAATTCAAGGAAGACTTTATTTCCTCTTTATTTCTTCTTTAATCCAGGTGTGGGTCAATAGTTGACTATTCAGTTTCCATGAGTTTGTAGGCTTTCTGGGGGTAGCATTGTTGTTGAATTCTAACTTTAGTCCGTGGTGATCTGATAAGACACAGGTGGTTATGGATATTTTTTGTAACTGTGGAAGTTTGCTTTGTTACCGAGGAATGGTCAATTTTAAGAAGGTTCCATGAGCTGCAGAGAAGAAGGTATATTCTTTCCTATTTGGGTGGGAATGTTCTATAGATGTCTGTTAAGTCCATTTTGATTCAATACCTCCATTAATTTCTTATTTCTCTGTTAGGGTTTCTGTCTGATTGACCTGTCCATTGGTGAAAGAGGCGTGTTGAGATCTCCCACTATTAGTGTGTGTGGTTTGATGTACGTCTTTGAGTTTTAGTAATGTTTCTTTTTACATATGTGGGTGCTTTTTATATTAGGGGGCATAGATATTCAGGATTGAGACCTCATTCTGATCAATTGTTCCTGTTAGTGAGTATAAAATATCTCCATCTCTTCCTGATTGATTTAAGTTTGAAGTAACTTGTAGAAATTAGTATGGCCACAATCCGCTGTTTTTTAGGTCCATTTGCTTGATAAACCTTTTCCATAATCGAGAGGCTATTGTGGTTGAGGTGTGTTTGTAAATAGCAGAATGTTGGATCCTGTTTGCGTATTAATCTTTAGCGCTTTTTATAGGTGAGTTGAGTATTGAATTAAGATATGAAGTGGTTGCTAACTTATTTTTTTAGTCAGTAGGGTTTGTGTGTTTGCTTTCTTTAGTTGCGCTGGTAAAGGGTGTTAGAAGTTTGAGTATTGTGGTATTGTTGGTTCTGTGGTTTGTGATTTTCTTATTATTGGTGGAGAATTTGTTTTTATCCTGGAAAATTTTGTTTTTCATTTATAGGAATTTTGGTGTAGAGTTGGGATTATCTGTTCTCTTAGCTTCTGCAGTACATCTATCCAGGACTCTCTCTGGCTTTCATGGGTTTCCATAGAGAAGTCAGGAGTAAGTTTGATAGGTTTAACTTTATAAGTAAAATTTGACCTTTTTCTTTACTCTTGTAATATTTTTCTATTCTGGACAAGTATTCTGATTATTATGTGGTTGAATTTTTAGTTAGTGTTTGTATGCTTCTTGAACCTTCAAAAGGAATATCTTCTTTAGGGAATTTATAATTTTATTAAATATATTTTCTGAACCATTGAGCTGTACTTCTTCTCCTTCTTTTGTATCCCAATTATTCTTAGGTTTGGTTTTTTTATTGTGTCCCGTATTTCCTGAATGTTTTGTGATGAGAATTTGTTGGTTTTGGTGTTTTTTTGATCAGTGTGTTAATTCTTCTTATGGTATCTTCAGTGTCTGACATTCTTTCTTTCTTCTAACTCTTGTAATCTGTTGGTAGTACTTGTCTCTGTAGTTCCTGTTCGCTTACCCAGATTTTCCATCTCCAACCTTCCCTCGGTTTGAGTTTTCATTATTCATTTCATTCTTCTTCAAGTATTGAACCATTTCATACCTGTTTGATTGCATTTTCTTGTTTCTGTTGGTTTTTTTGGGTATCTTTGAGCGATTTATTCATTTCTACCTTTTGGTTTGTAATCTCTAATTGTTTATGGCAGTTTTTCACCCCGTTTAAGGTTTTATTATTTTCAAAAATTAATTTTTGTGATTTTTACTTTTCTGGAGTAGGGGCACAATTAATTGGGATCGGTTCTGGTGATAACAAGTGTTGGTTCCTCAGGTTGTTGGAGGAATTTTGTGATTGGCGCCTTCCCATCTCCTCTTTCAAATGAAGTTTAAGAGAGGACCAGGGGTCCAGTTTTTTCTGTGACTGAGCCTCTGGGTGTATCTCTGCGTGGAAGCAAGGTCCGTCCTGCTGAGCTTGAACTGCCCAGTGATGTCTCTCTGGCACCCGGATCTGATCTCCCCTGCGTTGGGTGTCTCGCGAACAAAGGGTCGGGAATTGCCAAGCCGCAGGGTGTGCAGGCCACCCAGACAAAGGATGGCAACCTCCTGGCTGCCCCCCCAACCCGACTCCTGTCCCAGCGCCCAAACAGGCTGAGCTGGGAGCTGTGGTGTGGTTGTGAGGGAGGGGGGCTGAGGTAGTGCCGGTGGCCCTTGGATGCAAGCTGGGTGGGACAGGAATGGAGAAGAGGTATCAAGGGAGTACAGCCCCCGTGAGACTGACCAGGGAGTGCAGGAGGGTGGGGAACGTCTGAGCTCCTGTAGCCGCGCGTCAGAAACCCACCACCCCAGCGAGCACCCTCCTGGCACCCAGACACGATCTCCCGCTGCCTGGGCGTCTGGAGCTGTGAGATGCCCAACACGGAGTGCTAGGAATTGGACTGATGTCATCTGCAAGAGCAATTTGCATTCTTAACCACTGAGACATTGCTCCAGCCCCACTCCCTAAACAGCCTTTAATTTTATCCCAAATTGCAGAGCTTCAGAAAGGCTCATAGAAAAGTGCCAGGTGTCAGGTCAGGTAGGGCAATGAGATAAACAACTGAGCCTGTCGCACTGTGGTATAAGCTGAAGGAACCAACACGATGGAGATATGCAAGGCTGTACCTCCCTCATTTCCCAGGAGTACCACCTGCAATTGGCGGGGCGGGGATTAGGAGGGTGGGCCAGGTAGATCAGCAAAGGTGACAACTCTCTCTCTGCTGAAAGACCAGTGAACAAAAAGTTTTTTGAGTTTTATAGAGAACGAATCGCTTAAGTTAAACACTGAGTGAGACTAGAGAAAACTTTGAGTCTCTCTCACCCTTTCGTAGTAGGTGGTATTGGCTGAGTGCCAGATCCACACCCAGGTTCCTTCCTCTGCAAAGACTTCCCTTTGGAAACCTAGGCCTAGGAATATGATTCTGTAGGAGAACATGTCTATCGAGGACTTGAGTGCCCAGAATAGCTGACAACAGAAAACACATTGTATTAGCATGAGTGGGGCAGAGGGTAGCTGCCCCTTACCTTTGTGAGGCCTTACCATCTAAAGACTTTGATACACAATGAGTTCTCCCTACATTGTTATTTCTATTGAAGGACACATTGGTGGGGGATAGAACTCCTGTGATACCTGAGCTTTATTCTATTGGTTCTACTATAAGTTACACCAGTCAGCCAGTTAGCCAGGGCTCCAGCTTGAACCTGAAGAGAACTGTGAGGATGTGGTAGAAAATTTGATAAATGGCAGGGAAAAGAAACCAGAGAAGCAAATGGTTCTGAGATGTTTAAAAAGCTGTCTACAGGACACCCTTGCTTTATAACCCATGCTCTTGTCAGAGCAAAGCAGATTAGAATATTGAAACCTTCTGCCATTTGGCCTTTGGGCTCATTGACAATGTCTGAATCACAGTATCACTGTGTTGTGTAGTCAGCTGAAGATATATCCTCCCATCTGCCTGTGGCATCCTCTGGTCTAAGCAGGCTCTACTCATGGTGCTCTCCCATCTGTGTCCTGCATGTTTGTGCATTTGCTCAAGCCAGTTCTAGAATCCACAGGCTCATGTTACAATGCAAGGAAGCCACCAGTGCTCAACCTTAACTCTGAATGACATGTTAAGAGATATCTTTAAGCAAAGAAAAACCTTCTAGATTAAATGCTTTTTGAAAGTATATATTTTCATCTTTTTACAAATTATTGCCAGGAGGTTAGTTCTTTGTAGTCATGTGAGCAGGTGAAAGTAGTGCATTCTTTACTCTAATGAATTTGTTTTTAAAGTAACAAAGGTTGTATTCAAATGTCTTGAAGAAGTTTCCTGAGATCCAAGTTATTTAAAACTCACCTATTAAACATCTGAAGAAAAGTCTATTAAAGATTTTGTTGTTGTTGTTGTTGTTGTTTTTAGAGACAGGGCTTCTTTGTGGTTTTGAGCCTGTCCTGGAACAAGCTCTTGTAGACCAGGCTGGTCTCAAACTCACAGAGATACTCCCTCCTCTGCCTCCCAAGTGCTGGGATTCAAGGTGTGAACCACCACCGCCCATTCTGTTACCAGATTTTTAAAACTGATTAAAAGCTCATTTGGAAGGATGGAAGGGATTATCACACAATAATCTCATTATTAGTATATCTCTGCAAGTGTCCAGTGTTATAAACAATTTACTTCATAAATGGACAAGCTGACAAGCATTAAGCTTCTGTATATAAACATGAGTATATCTTCGATCATATGATATTTTCATTAGCAGAAGACATGAAGTTGGTGAAGCATTATTGCTCAGCACACAAAACAATTATGCTACAAAATCAATCAAGTGAATATTCTCATAATATTAACAGCTACTTGACAGGAAAAAGGAATAGATACAGCTACCCTTCAGTGCACAGTGAAGTGGTGAACATTTTGTTAAATATCCTTAAGGTCAATTAAACAGGCATATGATCACATTGGTGGCTGTCAAGCCTCAGTAGAGCCAATGAGGAATTTACCAAAAAATGAAAAAGGATGAATTCAGGAAAACAGCATTAGATTTATGGAGTAAGGCAAACGCATCATTGAGCCAAGAATTATCTGGCTAGGCATCATTTAAAAAGTGGTAATCAGAGAGCGATTGGTTCTTCCACAGTCAAGGCAATTTGGTATTTCTTCTGCAATATTTCAAGCCATCAGTGCAAGGGAATTAAATTAGTCAGATTTAGTCTGTACATAAGAGCACAGTTCTGAAAATTGTAGTCATTATTAATTTTGTTCACAGAAGCAGCCTTGCATGAAACATCGAAGTGATTTTCTTTTCTTTGCATTTAAACTACAGACAAACATCACAGATTGCTACAAATGAATGCTAGTGAAAGACAGGAGATGGTTCAACCATTTCTTTTAAAGTCAGATATTCAATTGTGAGATGTTTGAACAATCTAATGACAAAGATATTCATTAGGTTGGTGCAGTCAAGACAAGTTACCACTGCACATAGCTGATACTAATCTTGTTTTTTGTAGTCATGATTGACACTGGGGAAAATCTGCACCCCATGAAGTTCTGACTTTGTCCAAAAACAGCACCATCGGAATGCCATTGGTTTGCTCAGCAGCTTCCAAACCCACAAAACAACTAGGTCAAAGATCCAATCTCAGTGATTCCTTTGCCTCAGTAAAATGGATGCAATCTTTTTAAAGCAAGGGGCAGTGTTCCAACACAATTATTCCTAATGGACCAGGCAGACATTTCCCTCCCAGGAGGTTGCCAGTCAATATGTGGGAGCTGTGTCAGAATAAATATTCAGCTACTCTTCCAGAAATGTATTTCCCCCCAAAACATTGGTGGCCTATAGACTGTATGTAGCTAAGATTTGTTATAGAAGAGGGAAAATTATCTCAATCCAGCACAAAACTTGTATGTGTGCTTTCACGCTCTTCACAGCTCTTTGCAAAGGCATGGATTGCATATGCCAGATGTCCTGAGGCAATAGCCTTGTTTTATGTGTTTATAATAAATTTTATTAAGGGAGACGTTCCAAGTGACAGATGTCACCAATGAATATTCTCACCAGTGCAATGAAGAAACGGCTCTGAAATACACCATTGTAGGGCAATTGTAAATGAAAGGCCAATCCTGTTAAAATTTGACAAGACACGATACTTTTTATTTATTTAGGGAGAGGCAAGGAATTTCTCAGGTAGCAGTATATACTTCCTTTCACTTCATATTCAAACCTCTTTGAACATAAGATGAGTGCTCAGTCTAATAAATGCTCAAGAGATGCTCAGGAGGACTGTGGGGAGGCGTGTTCTGAGGAGGTGTAAACAAGTATCTACTTAGACAGTTTCCCAATGATAGATCAAAGTAATGTTCTCACCAGGGTTCAGCGGAACCAGTAAATGTATTAGGTTGCTTTCTTTTACTGGAAGTGTAGGTGAGGAGCTAGCTGATCTCCAGAAAGTCTTCCTCAGTGTGGGTAACGCCTCATGACAACTGCATGCTGAGCTCCCTTCATGACGCACAGGTAGCCCAGTATGTTGGAGACTGTCCTCCAGGAAGCTCAGCCACTGTAAAAAGTCTCGTTCTTCCCCAAAAAGCCCTACTGTTTACACTTAACCGTGTGGTGGGAGATAATATCTT
>CAWTZC010001384.1:0-21402 GCA_963919715.1 Microtus obscurus
ATGAAAAACATCATGTTAATAGCAAAAGGCTTGAGAGAAAGAGTTTTTATTAATGGAACAAGCTAAGGAGATTGTAAAGAAGTGCCTACTTGCTTTTCTATAACCAAAGCACTGATAGCAGGGGAATAAGGGACCCATAGGAATGAAATCTGGCAGATGGAGGATGTTCACTTTGCAGAATTTGGCAAATTGAAGTATGTTATACACCATTGACACTTATTCAGGCTTTCATTGGGCAACTGCTTTAAGTTGGAAAAGGCGATTAGTAATTCTCATTTATTAGAATAGGGTATATAAAGATAAAGAGAGATAATGGTTGCATGTTTAGAAAGAAACTTTTTTGATTATTACAATATAAGCATTAAGGTATACAACAATCCTACAGTAGCAGTCATAGAAAGATCAAATAGAAACTATAAAGGATATGTTGAAAAAACAGAAAAGGGGGAAAACACCCCAGGAATAGGTTACATAATGCTTGAATTGAATTTTTTAAGCTAATGAGAAAGGAAACAAGGAGAAAGAATTGGATAATGGAAAATCTACTGAACTAAATCAACCAGTTTATTGCCAGCATGTGCTAACCTGACAATGGAAGCCAGGGAGATGTGCTGTGTTGGGGAAGGGGTTTTGTCTTTATTCCACAGGTGAGGAAAAATATGGATATGTCAAAATTAATAAAGGTTCGGTAGGAAGTTAAGACAAGACACTTGGAAAAGATAAATAATAATTCATTCACAAGGACGACGATAGACTAATGGTAAGGAACATAAATAGGTTGGGGGCAGGGTTTTTTTATTCCACAGATAAATACTGATTCTTCAAAAATTTAAGGGACCCTGAATATTTACCTCAATGATGGATGGAAAATGGTTACAACCCACTAAGGATCAGTAAGTATTGACTCTATATATATACATATCTATATGTTTTATTGAACACTTTTTTATAAATATGTAGAGCTGGTTTTGGAGTTGACCTGGCCAGTCCCTCTTCAATTCAAACCTGTTGATAAGAGATATCTCACAGGATAAGAATAATTATATACTTGGTAAACTTTCTTTACTTTTTTATATCGTGTTTTCTTTATATGTACTATGTGTCTTTGTGGTTAATGTTTAAATTTCCCATAACAAACAACAAATTTTCTACAGTAATTTTAGAAGTTTGGAGGATGAAGATGGGGCCCCACAACATCAACTCAATCTGGTTTTTATGAGTCATGATTATATACATATTTTTTTCTCCTTTTTCTTTTCTTTTTAATCGCTAATATTAGATTTGTTTTTTTTTGGTACCAACTGCTTCGAGACATATTTCGAATGGTGCACATTTTTGACAATACTGGCTAGACCTTCTAAAGATACATATGAGACTAGTTACAATTTTTTAGGTCAAAGAATGGGAATTTATATATTTTGCTTTCACGGGAGCTCCAAGGAGAAGGGTCGCCCCATGTCAGCTTGAAGCAATCTTAGAGGACCGAGTCCCTCTCCCAACAGAGTTTGCCCTCAGAGGGACATTTTTAATGGTTGGTTTGGGGTTGAGGGGATGGGGGGATGTTTTATGGAATTAGGGGTATGTTAAAAAAAAAAAGAGGGGGATTAACTGGTTTGATGTTTGGTATTTGTGAGTTACTGATTTCTAGAAAATTGTTTTCGGACTGTTTCCTGTATATTGATATATTGTATATTGAATGTGAGTGTTCCTACCTTATTTTTGTATAAGAATATGCTTATATTAGATTGATTCTTCTACCTATAATAGATGTAATTTCTACCTCTGATATATTTATGTAATATCAATATTGAATGTGAGCTCCTTCATTGTGTATTTGATATGTAATGAAATGTAAGATGAAGATATATATATTGCACAGTATTTTTAATCTTCAAGTTAGATAGGATTGAGAATTATATGTTTGTATGTTTATTTTTAGGTTAATCAGGTTTCTAGATACATAGAGATTATATTAGTATAGATAGTATAATTTCAGCCTCTTTAAAGAGCTGCAGAAAATGGTTAATCTAACCTAGAATTCTATGCCAATAGAGACACAATTACTTTGGCAATGCCACTCTGACTCCCGAGAGAACGTTGAGCACCAAAGACACTCCACTGGGAGCTTGTCTTTTTGGCAGAATTCTGGCCTTTGGGTTAAGAAAAGCATATCAATTACTGACAAAGTTATGAAACAGGATGTATTGAAGACAGGGTAGGATGATGAAGAAAGTTGATTGATAGAATGGTATGTCAGTTATGTTGGTAGCCAAACTTGGTTGACTCAACATTGCAAAAACGAGAATTTGGGTGATTGCCCAGGTAGTTGTTGTTATTTTTGGACATTTTGGATAAGTAATATTATTCCTTCTCAGATCTTTGATGGAGTTGAAGATTATATAACTGTAATTACTTTATATTAGTTAGATTTTGAGATAGACTGTTGGTAAAACTTTTTTTAATATTGTTTATTATATTTATTTTTTGTTATTATTGTTTATAGTGTATTTGGTTTAATCTCTGTCTTATTTAGACAAAAGGGGAGATGTAGGGAGGAGCCCCACCCCCTAGTGGGTGGGCTCGCTTGGGGCAGACTTGATGTTGAAATAAGTGCGTAGACGCTGCGGGGCCCTTGTGCCTGTATCCTGTGCTGCGGGAACCTTGGTGGTGAGTTGTTTAACATAAAGTTTTATATATATATATATATATATATATATATATATATAATATACTATTTGTCTGAATTAATTAAATCCGCTTCAAACCCAACAATATTTTTATACTTGGCTAGATATTTGGCTCAAGAGTTATCAACAGAGATTTGTATTTTTAATGAACTTCATTTTGCATATTAGCTTAAACAAAGTTTGCAAGAAATATTTTTTTTTCTTCTGAGATAAGATCTTTTTTGATTCTAACTAAAATAAGATTCAGAAAATATTTAGAATATTTTTCTTAGTCACCAGTGGGTATATACATATACAATATGTATATACATATTATATTATAATTATATAATATATTTAAGTTGTGTATGTAATACCTATAGTGTGTATACATGTGTAATGTTGTGTGTGTGTGTGTGTGCTTTGATAGCAATTAATGAAAGTGAGGAGACTTTTTGTTTGGCATCAAAAAAGCTTTCATTTAAAAGCTATTAGAATACAATGTAGAGTTAGTATAAATATTTAAATTGAAATGTCAGGTAGTGTTTCATCACCCTGCGTATATTATTTTGTAGAATAAATTAATCCAGAATTCCAGATGAATACATACTATCAAGACACTTGTTTTCTGTTTAAATATAATTGTAATAAAACACATTTCCTTCAAGAGTTGTATTTTAGTATAAATTGCTATATACAGATAGAAGAAATAAAGAAATGGGATAGAATTACAAAAAAAAAAAAGATGAAAATTTTGGAATTGGCACAGACAAAGGATGTTTGCAGTTGTTTAGGGGATAGTATCATTCATTACTGCAAAACAAAATTGGTTTTTACAAAAAATGAATTTTAGAGAAATCCTATTTAAACAATGAAAAACTGTTATTAAATCATCGGGTTTCAAAGAAATCCAAGACAAATAGTGTGAAGTATTGAATAGCTTTTTGCAATACACGGAGAAAAGAAAGAGGACACTTCTGGCCCTTGCCACGCTGGCACCCGTTTCTTTTGAACTATCTGAAATGAAGTAAATACATCAGCAGTAAATATTCAAGGCAAACCCAGAGATGCAGCTGAAAACATTAGGAGTGAGTGTGACTGTGCAGTACGGCAGAAGGTTTAAATCAGTGGAAAATTTGGTCTTTCAAATATTAATTTGGGGAATTGTTAATTTATAAAGAAATAAAAACATGAATCGTGTATGGAAAAATGAATGTAATAAATATTTAGGCAACATTCACATTTTGAGGGATCTAATTTAGTTATTTGAATGTAGTGTAAAGCAAAACAAAACAAAACTCTCCTTCCCCCTAGACAATTTTGTGTGAGAATTTGATAGCATGGATAAATGCTCATAAATAAGATTTGATCATTTTGAAAGTAATCAGATATGTAAGATATGTGGGAGATTTTAGGAAAATCAAGAAAGAAAAAAACTGATATCTTTCCAAACAAAGAAGATCGTAGCTGAGAATTATTAGGGAATGTTGAGAGTTTTACGATAAAAAGAATCTCTTGGTTTAGAGTGTACAATTAGACCTGCTCACTTAAGTATATTTGAATCTAGTAGTAAGCAGAAGAAATAATTTTCTCAATAGAACTTCAATACATAAGAATATCTTTTTCTTTTTTATTTTAATCTGAAAAATATTCTTGCATACAGTGCAACTCACACAGTTTTCCTGCTTAGTCCTCCAGCTCAGTTACCCCACACCTCCTCTCCTATCACATTCACCCTCAGTCTACCTCCCTTTGTAAAATGAGCAGGCCCTTAAGAGACAACAACCAAACATGACCAAACAAGATACAACAAGACAAGATAAAAGACCTCATATCAATGTTTGAAAAAGCAACCTAATAGGAGGAAAAGAGTCCAAGAAGAGGAAAAGAAGGGATAATATTCCACTGTAGAGTCCCACAAAATACCAAACTAATAGCCATAACATATATGCAGAGGACTGGTAGACCAATAAGTTTACAGGTTAGCTTGTCATCACTAGGAGCCCTTATGACCTTGCTTAGGATTAGTGGGCATGTTCTCCTTGGGTACTAGGTGCTAGACTCTCAACCTATCCTTCTAAGCAGGGCTCCCCTAAGGACTGAGTGGGAGGGAACCAGTAGAAATTCTTTAATTTAGAGTATCTCTTCACATAACATTGCTAGAGGGATCTGCCAAGCTTTATCTGCTGGCTGAGGTATCATCTAAAAATATAGTAGAATATATTAGGCATCATTTATTGATTTTTTGTCTAGTATTGTCTGGGTATAAATTATGTTTATTAGTATCAGGAGCGTAGAACAGGTTTATGGTAGGTCCTAGTTAAACTAGACTACTCCCACAAGTTCATGCCACCATTGCTCCAGAATATCTTGCTAACAGGAAAGATTGTAGGTTAGGGTTAGTGGCTGGATTGGTTTTTAAGTTTTTTTTTTTTTAGCCTTCAAGAACTTCCTTTTTCGAAGAGGCTAGAATGTAGGGGTGATGATTGTGAAGACACCAAATGATTAACAATGAGCGTGTGGATTTTGTCTTTGGCAATGGAGCTCCCATTGTCAGTTTTTTGGAGAGCTAAAACATCAGCTAACATCAACTTGAGATGTTTAGGGATATGAGGGAATTCCTCGGCCCACTGCTCAACTGAATGTAACCCCATTTCCACCACTGAAAATGCTGCTGGCTATGAAAGATGGTCAGGTTACACCATTTCAGTTAATAGAAGTCCATAGAATCACCCCTCATAGATTCTAGAAAGTTTTATTGCACAAGGTTCTAAACTGTTCCCAAATGTGATTAGTTACATTCCGCATCTACTGATCCATTATTTCCATCCTCACATACTCCCAGTCCAAACCCAAAATGCATTCCATTTTCTCCTTCCAGGGAGATACATGCACCTGACCACCACCATACTGCAGCTGCATATCTTTACATAAAATCTCTGGTACTTGCTCAGGCCTGAAGGCATCCAAGGGCCATGAGTGTACCTGCAGTGTCCTGCAGCAGCCATGGTTTGTGTGATTCCCTGCGCCTCCTGTTACTATTGAAGGCCAAAAGGTTATGATTGTACAGGAGTTAGGTTTGCCCCTTCAATTGCTACAGCAATAGGGAGAAGTGGTCTACCCCCATCAGCTTCGAGCACTGGAGAGTTCAAGGTAGTCCTTCACCCCTACCTGAGCAGAAAGAAGAGTGGACCCTGTTGGTGGGAGGTGGGCAGGCTGCCCCTGAAGGTATGAGAGTGAAAAGGTGGTTTGCCCCTCCCTTTGTGTGCAAGTGTATGGTGAGGAAGGAAAGCGCCCTCTCCCGCTGGAGGTGGAGAGGACTAGGCCCTCACAACTGCAGCACAGGGAGAGAGATCACCGAGGCAGAGTAACTGACCCTGTTGATAGCTGGCCGAGAATGAGAGTGTGGGTGATCGGGCTATGCTGCTATCTGAATATGGGGTGCAAACAAGGGAGAGAAATCCTGTTCTCTCACTTCTCACCACCTGTGAGTGAGAGACGGACCTTGAGGTCAGGAAAACCAGGCAAACTGGCTAGCTTCCTACCTACTGCAGCACCCAGGAACCAGACCCTGCACCTCGCCTGGGCAACTCAGCATGAACTGACCCTGCTGGTGATGGAAGCAGATGACTGGACCCTAGAGCATAAGTGTAGAGAGAGTAGTCCTCCTGATTTGTATTCAGTGTGAGTGGAGAGAGATACTCCCTTGGCCCTGTCCCTTACTGCCTACAGCACTAGGAGAAAAGGCCTGCACCTCATCTGAGAGATAGTAGTGCCAACCCTTAATGGTTGAGGGGAGAGGTGAATTCGAGGTATGAGTGGAAGAGCTGACTCTGTGTCGTTGTCTCTAATGTGGATGGTGGTCCCTAATGTGGATGGAAAGAGAGGAAAAGATGCTTCAGGGGGGTGGACACGCCTTAATCCAGCACTCGGGAGGCAGAGGCAGGCGGATCTTGTGAGTCCGGAGACCAGCCTGGTCTACAAGAGCTAGTTCCAGGACAGGCTCCAAAACCACAGAGAAACCCGTCTCGAAAAAAAACACAAACAAACAAAAACAACAACAACAACAACAAAAAAAAAAGATGCCCTCTCCCCCTTGCCACTTGGGTGAGAGAGCGTTAACCTGCCCCCTCACTGGATGAAGAACTAGGAAGAGTGGGTCTTGTCCCTCACTGGACAACACAGTAGCACTGAGTTATTAATGGAGGAAGGTGATTAGCATAGAGAATGAGTGTGAAAAAATGAGCCTTTCTTCATCTACCATACGGTGTTGTGGAAAGGAAGAGAAGCCTCCTCCTGTGCTCTTCATGTTTGGTAGGTGGGAGAACATTTGGAAGTCACTAGAGTAGAGAGGGGCCTTTCACAGCTGTATCGCCATCGGCGGATGGAGTATATTTCTATAGGTAACACATAGAGGCCCGGAGGACAGAACAGAAGAATCAGACCCATCCTTGGCTGGGTTTACTAACTGGGTGAGTAGCTAGGGGCAGCAATCATGGAGCTCACCCTCGGTATTGAGGATGAAGGAGAGCGTGGAAGGCTGACTCATTCAGGAACCATCCAGACCTAGAGCTAGAATCTCGATTGACCCATCCCATCATCTATCAATCTGATGATATGCAGGAGCATATGAAGGGGGGTTGCACACCTAAGTTAAGGAATCTTATTAATAGGATATAAGAAGATATTTAGGAAAGGAGTCACAATGTGGGCCCAGTATTCATGATGTTGCAAAAAGCAGAGATCAAACTAGACCAAGGACTCAGTTTAAAGAACACTTGCAAGTAACAATATCTGAGCTCAAGGGTGTGTGACTCACTGCATTATACTTCAGCTTCACTACAGCTTTTTTTTAAATTTTATTTAAAAATAAAACAGGGAATTTAAGATAGAGGGTGGATGGGAAGGGAAAAGGAGATGAGTGAGGGATTGAGATGCATGATGTAAAATTTAAAAAAGATGATAAAAGTAATTTGATTAAAAAAAACACAATCTTCCAACCAATAATAAACCCAGAGCCAGCTGGTTTTAGAGAAAAATTTTACCAGACTTTCAATAAAGAGTTAACAGTGAATATCTCCCAATATTCCACCAAATATAAAAAGAAGGAACATTGCCTAATTTATTTTATGAGGCCACAGTTAACCTGATACCCAGAGCACATAAAGACTCACCAAAGAGATGAGAGAGAATATGACCAATCTCCCTCAGGAACATAGATGCAAAAATCTGAATAAAATATTAAATCCAAAATGAATTTGAAAAATGCATTGGAATTCTGGTAGGGAAAATGTAAACTTTGTAGGACATTTTTTAATAACTTTGACATGTTCACAATATGTTGTTTTTACTCTTTATTGTAAAGTGGACTGAGAGCTCTTTTGTAGGCTTTATTGTGTTGAGGTATGTTTTCTTTCCTCTATTCATCAGTGCTTTTATTATCTGGTGATGTCCGAGTTTATTTGAAAGGACTCTTCTTAATTTATTGATAAGATCATATATTATTTGTCTTGAATCTATTATGTGATATATTGAATTTATCAGTTTGTATATGTTGATTAATTCTTTGAAATTTTAAGTATGAAATTAATGAAAGAAAAATATTATTTTTAAAATTATGTAATGATTTGTGCATATATTTTATTGATAATGTTGATATGTTATTGGTAGAGACTGGGGGTAGAAATAGGATTGAGGACACCATGGAAAATAGTTGGATATTTCTTCAAAGATCTAAAAGAGATTATGGGATGATTGAACTATGGTATTCCTGAGTATATTTCTAAAGAAATCAAGTCAAGATGCAATATAGAGATAACTGCATACACACATTTGCTTAGATAATAAAACCAAGGATGTGTTGAGCATAGATGTTACCAGTCAAAGGGAGTAAATAGAATGATGTATTCACAATGAACTCATATTAAAAAGAAAAACACGTCATTTTCAGAAAAATGAAGGAAATGGGTACATTAGTTAAAAGGTCAGAAAGAAGCATAGAGAGTGTTTTAGATTTAGAATCTAAAAAAAAATGCAAAATCAAAACAAAATATAAAACAAAAAAATAAGAAAGAATTAAAAAGGATTAATATAGTCAGAATGGAATTTAGAAAATGAAAAAACAAGAATGTGAGATAGGAAGAGATATTGAAGACATATATTAAAAATATATGATATACAATCATATTAATGTAAATAAAGTGATTATTAAATAAAATGAATATATTCTAAAATTAATATATACTTATAAAATCCAAAGCTAACAATAATAGGAGAATATAATAGAAGCCAAGACAATTAGTGTAAATATAGGAAGGTAGAAAACATGAATTCTAAGTTAATTTGATTTAAGAACAACAAATATTAACATTAAATGGACTTGGGGAAACATTAGGTACATTGTATAAGATAAAAAACACTAAGAGAGACATGCATAGATCTAATTCTAATGAGAAGTAGAAAAGGACAAGATCTCCAGTAAATTGGGAGCAGGGGACTTGGGGGATGGCGCTGGAAGTGGAGGGAGAGAGGCAGGGGAGGGGAGCAGAGAAAAATGTAGAGTCAATAAAAATCAATAAAAAAAAAAAAAAACAGGAGCCAAATCGTATCCAAATCCCCCCAAACACAACTGTTATGGATATTATCTCCTTACCTTACGTAAATGATCTACTAAATGTTGGGAGTGTGGTGGGGCTAGAAATTCCTCAGACAAGCACAGGGTCCTATGCATTGCAAAGATACCATCTACAACTAGGGCTGAGGAGGGAACCTGAGAACACACATCACATCAGTGATGAGTCACTTAGGAAACTAAGGTGATTTTTGTTTTATTTATTTTAATAGAGTAGTTTTTAAGGGTGGTGGATATGCCTTTAATCCCAGCATCCAGGAGGCAGACGCAGGTGGATCTCAAATTAAGACCATCCCGGTTGTAAGAGCTAGTTTCATGGACAGGCTTGAAAGCTGCAGAGAAACCCATGTTGAAAGAAAGAAAAAAAGAAAAAAGAAAAAAGAAAGAAATATAGTTTGTGACGATGTTAGATGGGGAAAAGGGAGAGTTGTAAAGAAATAGAACAAGAAATAGATTATTAGAAAACAGGACAACAAAAACAAGCAAAACCACAAACAAGCAAATTATAAAGTGGTCGGGAGTATTTGAAAATAACAGCAAAAATGACTGAAAAGCAGTGGGCTGAAGAGAAAGTACTTGAGAATGAGGACAAGATGCAGCAAGCCAAACCAAGACTTTTTTCTTTTTAATTTGATGATAGATATAGGGTCCTAGTAGAAACATCGCAGTGTTTGCCAGCTTGCAGGCTGGAGTTTTTAGAGCTTCAAAGAAAAATTGTTTAAAATTAATTTAAAAGACAGATAAGAAAGCTGTAGTTAGCTTCAAAGGTAAAACCAAAAAGGGCATCTCACCATTCTAAAAGAAATACAAAGTCTACGGCATTGGAGGGCAAGAGGTAAATCCACTTTTAATCACTGTACCCTTCTTCCTCAAAGGCTGTTTGTCTGCCTGAGTGGAATTTTGATTTGTGCTTGGGAAAAATAGTGTGGGATTATGATAAAAAAAAATTAGAAAAATGTGGAATGCTGCTTTAAATCCTTTTGGATGCTCTACAAGAAAACCACACCAATTCATTTTACAGAAGTGCTTTTTATCTCTTTGCAGAAGAAATAGAAAAGTGCACTGTCCTTCTTAAAATAGAGCTGATGAATTGTTACAATCAACAGAGCTACTTTCAAAGATAACATTGTGTAATGCAGGGTGCCAGCAGCATTAACTGATATCACATACATAGAATTGAAGACCAGATAGATTAAGGGTATTTGAGAATACAGCTACTGAGCAGCAATTACAGGAGGCTGTGTTAGCTTATAAAAAATAAGGAGTTTAATAACAGCCCCTGACTTTATGGCAGTTAAAAGAAAATTACTACCATAGAATGATATTGTCATTGTTGTTGTTTTTTTTTTTCAGAACTACTGTGAAAGTTAAGAAGAATTTTTTTTATCACATTTAGAAGAAAAAATCTAGTACCCAGTTGGATACAAAAGAATATTGTTTTGAATAGATAAAAAATAACCGAGTTAAACATATTTTAGGACCTATCAATTATTCATTTTTTATGAAAGACTTTCTTAAAAGGTTGACTTATTTTCAAATTATGTGTACTGGTTGTTTTTGCCTGTCTATGTGGCTTGTATACACCAGGAATGCAGTGGCCATGGAGGCCAGAAGAATGCACTTAACTAACTGGAAACTACACTTTACAGACAACCACAAGCCATACAGGTTTGGGAAGAGTAGGATTTTTTAAAAGAGCAACCTCCGGCTTATGATATATTGAATAGTAAAAATTTTGTAATTATCACCACTATATGTTTCAGAAGCATTAAACATATTCATATAATATAACAATAACCTCCTTGAAAAATTAATCACATAAAGTTATAGATGAGTTAATATCCTCCTTCTCTTTGACGTGTCTTAATTTTACTTCTGTTGAGGTATTTTTTAATTAAATCATATTTTAAAATCAAATAGAGGATTTATTTTGATGGTTAATTTCAATTGACAAAACATTCCGTCCCTCTTGCATTGAAGGCTACTCTACTTTCCATCAATTCTAGTGTGGTATGATTTAGAGTAAAAATATTATGAGTTTGGGGATAGAAATGGATTATTTTATTTTCTAATGCTGATATCCAGTTATGCCAGCACCATTTGTTGAAGATACTTTCTTTTTTTAGTGTATAATTTTTAGTTTTTTGTCAAAAGTAGGTTATAGCTGTGTGGATTAATATCTAAGTTTTGATTAGATTACATTGGTAACCTGTCTGTTTTTGGTACTAGTGTACCAAGATGTTTTCATTATTGTAGATCTATAATGGAGCTTGATGTAGAGATGGTTATGCCTCCAGAAGTTATTTTTATAATACAGGATTATTTGTTATCCGTTTTTTCTATATAAAATTGAATATTTTTTTTTAATGTCGTGAAGAATTGTGTTGGGATAAGGGAACTATTGAATATGTAGATTGTTTTGGTAGAATTGCAGCTTATCATGTTGTCCTATCTATCATACATACAAACAACAGGGAGATCTTTCCATTTTGGTATCTTCTTTGATTTCTTTTCAAAGACTTAAATTTTGTGAAACAGATCTATTCACTTCTTTGGTTAGTGTTACCCCAACATATTTTATGTTATTTGTTATTATGAATGGTAATGTTTCTCTGATTTCTTTCAGTCTTATCATTTGTATTTAGGAGGGCTACTGATTTTTGGAGGATTGGTTTATATTGTTTCATTACTAAAGGCATTTATCAGCTGTAGGAGTTCCCTGGTAGAATCGTTGGGGGCCTGACAGGGAGGGAACCAGCATAGAACCAAACTAACGCCCGAATGTGGGTGAAATTGTAGGGCCGGGAGAGACTTAGGGCCACTGGCAGTGAGACCAGGATTTATCCCTTACTGCTTGTTCTGGCTTTTTGGATCAATTTTCTCAGGAGGGACACCTTGCTCAGCCTAGATATAGAAGGGAAGGCTTTAGTCTGTCTCAATGCAATATGCGAGTTTTGTTGACCCTTGAGAAGCCTTTACTCTTTAGGAGTGGATGGGAGTAAGAGGGGGAAGTGGATGGGGAAGAAGGAGCAGAGGGACTGAGAGACTGATTTGGCATGTAAAATGAGAAAAAGATAGCTTTTTTAAGGTAAATTTAAAATTAAAAAAATTAAAGAAATAATGGGTTAATTGAAAATATAAGAGTTAGCTAGTAATAGGATCAGCTATTGGTAGAGCATTTGTAATTAATATAAGTAACAGTGTGTATTTTGGAGGGTGGAAAGATACTTCTGCCTAAAGAGGAGGATGACAGGGGACAGCAAGTAGTAAATAATCACCATGAAATAAGTATGAAAGAAAGATACATAGAATAAAGGAAGATAAAAAACCCAGGGACAATATGTAGTTAAAGAGAGCAGGATAATTTAAGTTGGAAAAGTTGGTAGGGACAAGAAGTGAAAATCACTCATAAGAAGTTCCTGTGTATTTATTTGGGAGCTGTAGAAGGAGTATTTGGGGACTGCAAATGTTTTAGAAGGTAAGGCTACACAGTTAGAAGTAGTAGGTTGTAGGACATTCTGTGGTTAGAGTTGAACGCCCGGTTTCTGCCACACTTTATTTCCTGGTCTTTCCAGGAGAAAAAAAGAACCTTCAACTCATAGTCTACCAGCATGGTTTGGAACTTATCTTTCATACGAAAATATATATAATTTTCTTCCATTTTTTCTTGAGAGATGCACACAATGCTGATGAAGTTTGAAATGGGTTTAAGAATTGGGAAGATACTCTGGTCGTAAATATGGCTTATATACTCACCCAAGAGCACATGTTGCTGATGTCTGCCGTGAGAGGGTATCAGTGTTAACAGTTAGAGGGTAATTTGACAGGTGATAGGTAGTCATGGTATTGAGACTTTGTGTAATTTCAGACAAGAACAAGAAGTCTCTGTTCCCCTCTCTTCCACAACCTTTCCAAGCATTTTTCCACAACCACAACTGAGGGTTACATAACAATTAATGAAACTGAGAGGAATGATTTGAAAAAGAGCATGGGAGTTATGGAGGGGAGTTTGGAAGATGGAAGGAGAAAGGGAAAATGATATAATGAGGTGATAATCTTAAAAAAAAAACAAGTGAATTTTAAAATAAGAGGTAATGCGATTGGGGGGGGGGGCACGTTGTGAATGATTAAAAAGAGTTAGAAGGAACAGGGTTTTAGAGACACTCAGCTTTTCTTCTCTTTTGCACACATCTATTTTCTGCTTTTCATCAATATTTGAATCAGTCCGGTGAATTCACCCAAAGCTGACCAAACACCTATAAATTTTGAGGTATAATTAAATATTTTTGTAATGGATGTGTGTATCATCCTAGTAGATAAAAGACTAATGTTCAAAGATTTCCCCTTTCATTATCATTTTAACAGATCCCCCATTCCTTCTATGGAGTTTTTAAGTACTTTTATTATGGGTATTTTTGTTAATAATTTTTGAGATGGTATTAAAAAGCAACTACAGAAACAGTATGTACTTTTATATATCATATATTATATGTTCTTCCTGAAATATATTTCTATGGTTTTGTTTATTTTAATTTTTTGATACTTTTTTATTTAATATATGTAAGTTTATAGATTTTTACAAACAGCTGTTAGAAAAGTCTATAAAAGTTATTAACTGACATATATTTTTTAAACAAATCACTAAAACATGAGGGTACAGAGCTGTGCTGTTATTTTCTATGGTTGGTATTTTTTACTGAGCCCTAAGTGGCTCACCACTGTCAAAGAATGCCACTAAATGTAAGCAAATATATAAGGAGAAGACATGGTTACTATTTTTGCACACAGATACTGATGTTGACATAAATTTTATGATGTGTTAATTATATTAAAAACATGACATGTGAATTTTAGTCTAAAATAGACAAAGTCTTAGTTATAATAAACACTAATCAAATAGTCTGATGTGTTATATACAGTCTGCACATGGTATGAGGGCTTTACCCAAGACTACTCAGTTTATCACAAGCCACAATCGGATGCCTATATCATTATCATCATTATATATCTATCTATCTATTATCATCTATCTATATCATCAATCTATTATCTATCTATCTATCTATCATCATCTCGTCATCTATCTATCTACCACCCATCTATCTATCTATCTATCTATCATCTATCTATCATCTAATCTGTCTTTAATAATTCTCATAATTGTGTAGAAAATTATATGTATTATATATCAGTACAAAAAATAGATTTGATATATGTTAAAATAATTTGAGAATACGAATTTGTACATACGGAGATACAGTTTTAGGAAATTGAAAGAGTGAGTGGAAATACATGATAGATTTTGGAGAAATGCATTGAACGTTGTTTAGTTAAGCTCTATCTATTAAGCAAGGATATGCAATTCTAAGATGAGAAGATAATCAGGTTTTAAAAAGTGATTATATTATTTTAAAATAAAGATTATATTATTTAACTGCTTTAATAGAAAGTATCCTTTTTGAGGTCAAAGTATTTATTCTGATTAAAAACCAAAAAAATTTAAAGATTTAAAAGTAAATTATATAATACATAGGAGAGATAAAAGTTCAAATTATCTATTTAAGAATAGCTATAGTATATAGTTTATTTAATATTGTTAGTGCCATGAAGACCCATTAAATCAATATTTTTAACATTAGGAAAAATATTGTTTCTTGGGGAACTGCAATTTTATTAATATATATTAAATATTTAATTTATAAGAATGAACTAAAAGACATATTGAGTATAATTTGATGATTATCAAAATTAGGATAGTTTTTCATCAGATAAAGATATCATTTAAGGCAAACTTTTAGGTAGACTACATAAGAAAAAAGTTAACATTTTCTCTCCCTGTCTTTTTTTGTGTGCATGTGACTGTTTTCAATTCTGAGCGCACAGCAAATCATTTATTAATACCATTTTTGTTTTTCTGTTTTTCGTTTTTCATTTTATATAACAATCCTAGTTCTCCCCCCCCCTTTTCCCACCACCTTCCCCTATTCCACCTCCCATCCACCTCCTCAGGAGGGGTAAGACCTCCTTTAAGGAGTAACATAGTTGATATACCAAGTTGAGGCAGGATCAAGCCTTTCTCCCTGTATCAAAGCTGACCAAGGAATCCCACCCAAGGAAGGGGATCAAAACTAGTCCTTACATCTGTGAAAAGTATGGGTCATTGGAGAACCCCCTCCCCAACAGATCAAGTGACATTTAGTTGGCCTAGTTAGTCTGTGGGGATGGGATTGCTCAGTCAGAACTCTCATAGTTCAGGTGAGCTATCTCTGTGGTTTTCCTCAGTTATGATCTAGACTCCTTCTCCCCTTGCTAACAGATCCCCCCTACTCTCTTCAGCTGAACTCTAGGAGCTAACCCAGTACTCACTATGGGTACTGGATCTTGCTTCCATCAGTTATAGGTTCTATGGTGACAGATAGAATAGTCACAATCTGATTATAGAGCAAGGCCAGTTAAGGTATACTCTCCATCTATTGCTAGGAGTTTAGCTAGAGTATTTTATTGTATATATTTTCTCTATAGATAAAAATAATTCCACCTCAAACATTAAGTTTTAATACAAATAAGCCAGAAGGAGAAGCTTAAGATGAACTAAGGCTAATTTCCATGGCAAATTAGTTTACAAATTTTGATGAATATGGATTTTTGTGAACTCATACATATTAACAAATGAATGTTTATATGTAAACACATACACATACATTAAAGAAAGCTTCACTTATTTAAAAATAATTTATATTTGAAGCATAATATAAAATATTTTTGTTTTAAAAGAATAGGAATAATGCATATAAAATACATTAAAATATAAACAAATGAGAATTATGCATAGAATATAATTATATTGATGCATATATACTTGAAATATATTGCATGTATATGAAATATTTATACACTTGTGTGTATATATGTATACATAGATATATGTTTCAAAGGTAACTGAAATAATGCATTTGGAAATACACTTTAATTTAGATACACTATTATCTAACACTTCATTTTATGTTTATAATGATAATAAAAAATATAAATTTTACATATATATGTTTAGAAGTAAAATTGCATGACATAATATCGTGATTACTATGTAAATTTAATATTTTATACTTCAAAAAAAGTGGTAATCTATACTATTTAACCCTGTATTAAAAATAGTAGGTCTGATATGTCATTTTTTTTATTTGGAAAGAGTATTAAAGTTTTTTAGATAATATGGAAAATGTGAAATTCAGTGATAATGAATGCTCTTACTTATGAATCGCTTTTCTACTTAAAAGGTATTTTAAAAAAATTATTTATTAATTGACTACATTTCCTCTTTTCTCTCCTCCCATTTCATCCCGCTCACCTTCCCTATGTTGACCAACCACTCCACTTCTATTTTCGTTCAGAAAAAGGGAGGCCTTGAACAAATATCAACCAAAATGGCATATCAAGTTGCAGTAAGACTAACCACCTCCCCCTTTAATAAGGCTGAAGAGGGCAAGCTAGTAGGAGGATTAGTGTTGAAAAGACCTCTGCTGACAATGTTAGAAGATCAAACCATACAACTGTCAGAAACATGGAGAGGGTAGTGGCAAGGGTTAGGGTGGACTAGCTCATCGGTTCATTACTCACTCAATCTCTGTAAAGCCTTTTAGGAATATCAAGGAATTTCAGGAGGTAGGATAAAGTTTTTTTTTTTTTTAGAAGTTTTATAATTATATTTATGTAAGAAAACTCAGCAGTACATTTATCCCAGTTTAGTGGAGAGTTTTTGGCCTTTGCCTTTTCCAGCTTGGCAATTCGGGACAGATTTAGGACCAGGAGTTGCCTCCCCAGTGGCGGGGGATTATATATCTGTGTTGTAATTGGTCCTAATAGCTTCCACCAGCTTGGCCAGAGCACCCTTGTCTTCAAGTTAACCTGTGTGAAGGCAACAGTGGTGCACGCCCCTTCCTATGGACCAGCCGCCCCCAGCCTGGCCTTTCCCTTGATGATGCAGTAGGGGAACCCCATCTCTGCGGACACAGAGCAGGCAGGAAGACCACCAGCTGAATGGGGTCTAGCCAGGTGGGTAATCACCACCAGCTGAACCTTCTTGTTCCCTACCAAAGTGGTGACTGTATTGACGCCTGCTCGAAGGACAGGTGGTTTTAGTTGGGACATCCCTTTGCGGAGTCTTTCAGCACGGGGCCAGCAGCCTCTGCTTCTTTTTCCTGCTTGGTTTTGGCCTGTATTGTGGGAAGTTTGGGCCAACTGAGTAGGCTGATTTTGCGTAGGGCCTGGGTGAACTGGGTTAATGGCAGGAGGAACTTTGAGCCGCTTTATAGAGGATGGCCCTCTGCTGCTGCAGCTAATGTAGAGGGGCCATTTGACGAAGCGCATGAGATCTCTCTGGACAAAGTTTATATGACTGTGTTGGAGTCTAGTCCTTTACTAGAAGTCCTTCTGATACAGCAGATGGCAATCTCAGGTATGTATCTACTATGTGGTGAGTTTTGATGGAGTATCCTTGTAGATTCTTAGTAGTTACTTTGCTAATTTTATGATCTCAAAATGGCTATCTTTCCAGGCATCTTTTTAGTAGTTAGGGCACCAGACCTGATGGTGTGATTGAGCAATATTTTGCCCAAGAGTAGCTTAGATGGATTTGAGGTAAATCAATTCCCAATTATCTGAGAAAATGCCATATTGATTTACAAAATGGATATACAAGTTTGCACTTACACTGGCAATTGGGGAGGTCTTTGCTGTACAGTCTTGCTAGTCATAAGCTGTCACTTGTGTTTTTTATCTTAGCCATCCTTATAGACAGGGTGGAGGATGGAATCTAAAAGTAGTTTATTTGTGCATTTTCCTGATGGCTTAAGAATATTGAACATTTCTTTTTAAGTGTTTCATGGTCATTTGTGACCTCCTGTTGAGAATTCTCTGTTTGTGATTTATACCCATTTTAATTGGATTATTTGGGTGTTTGAGAGATAATCTCTTGAGTTTTTTATATGATTTGGAAACCAGCCTCTGTCAGAAGCAGGGTTGGTGAAGTTTTTTCATTCTGTAGGTTGAAACTTTGGACTATTAAAGGTATCCTTGGCCTTCAGAAGCTTCTTTCCATTTCACGCAGTTACCATTTATTAATTGTGGAGCATAGTGTCTGAGCTACTGATAATGAACTCAGGAAGTTGTTTTTGTACCAATGCATTTAAGACCATTATTCTCTCATAGCATATATCTGGACTAATGTTGATGTTTATCCACTTAGATACATGAATTGTGCAAGTTGTATAATGTATTTATTTGTATTAATTAAATACCGCATAAGATCCAGCATCAATGTTGAAAATTTTTTATTGTATAACATTTTTTCTTCTTTAATAAAAAAATTAAGTATTTGAGTGTGTGGGTTTATATCTGGGATTTTATTTGATTCCATTGACTTCAACCTGTTTTTTATTAAAAGATTATTCATTTTTTGTTACTTTTGCTTTGTAGTAAAGTCTTGAAATCAGGGAAAATATCTCTGGAATTTCTCTTATTGTATAATATCGCTTTAGCTATCATGGGGAATTTTGTTTTTATGGGATGTTAGGTTTTTTTCCATATAAATGTTTTGTATTATTCTTTCAAGGTTTAAAGAATAGTTTTGGGATTTTAATGGTATTTCATTGAATCTATAGATTGCTTTTGGTAAGATGTGTACAATTTACAACTATCTATGAACATGTGAGATCTTCTTATCTTCTGATATCTTCTTCAATTTCACTCTTAAAAGACTTGGGGACAATGTAATAAATTTTACTTTTTTGCTTAGCAATAACCCATGATATTTTATAGTTTTATGGTTAATATGATAGGTATTGTTCCCCTTTATTTCTTTCTCGATCCCTTTTTTCATTTGTATATAAGAGGGTTGTCATAATTTTTTTGAGTTAATCTTGTAGCCTCCAAACACTTCACCAAAGGAATTTTATCAGCAGTTGAAGTTCCCAGGTTAATATTTTGAGATATAAATATCTCTGAAAATTATACTTTGATTCATTTCTTTCCAATTTGAATCCCCTTGATTATTTTAGTGAAGGTTTTATTGTTTTTTCTAGCTGCTACAACTTCAAGTATATAGAAGAGTGATGATATTCTGGTATAGGGTAAACTTTGCGTTTTCTTTTAATTAGAGCCGGCTTTTGTCTTGCCTCAATGTTGATTTTATTTATGTTTAGGTATGTTTTATCTGATTTTTAAGATTTTTTGTTTGAATGGTGTGGATTTTGTAAAATCTTTTTCAGCATATAATGAGATGATCATGTGGTTTTTTTCTTTAAATAATTTGTTATATGGTGGATTAATTGACAGATTTTTTGTATGTTGGACTATTTGCATCTCTAGAATAAAGTTACTTGATTAAGATGGATGACCTTCTTAATGTGTTCTTGGTTTAGTCTCCATATTTTATTGAGTATGTTTACATCAATGTTATGCATTGTAATTCTCTTCTTTTGTTGAGTCTTTGTTTGGTATGTGTAATAAGGGAGACTGTGGTTAAGTAAAATAATTTTTGCAGTGTTTTTATATTTTTCCTATTTTGTGGAATAATTAGAGTGAGCATTGATATTAGCTATTCTTTGAAGGTTTGTATAATAGTGCTAAAACCATTTGGTCTAGATTTTTTTGATTGCGCGAGTGTGTGTGGGGGGGGGGGTTGGGTAATGACAGCTTTTTCCTTGCGGCTTCTGTGTTATTTTCTAAATCTGAACCCTGTTTAATCTTTTGAAAATGGTATAAAAATGCCATTTCTTTTTTAGATTTTTCAATTTTTTTGAGTACAGGTTTTTGAAGTATATAAGGATTCTTTGGGTTTTTGCTATCTGTTGTTATTGTTGTTATGCCTTTATTTTGTTTGATTCTGTTAATTTAGATATTTTCCCTCTGCCTTTAGTTAGTTTGAATAATGGTTTGTCCATCATGTTGATTTTCTTAAAGAAAAAACTTTCGTGATTTTTTTTGCTTTATTTTATTGATTCAGTCGTTTGATTATTTCAGGGGTTAATCCTTTGGGTGTGTTTGGCTGCTTTTTTGTTCTAGGGCTTTCAGCTATATTGTTAAGTTGCTGGTCTGAGAAGATCTCTACTTTCTTTATGAAAGCACGTAATGTTGTGAACATGCCTCTTAACACAATTTCGTTTTAAAAAAGGTTGAGAATGTAATCATTGTTTAGAAAGTTAATTTCTTTAATTTTTCCTTGACCCAGTAGTAGTTAGTGGAGAGTTGTTAGTTTTCATAAATTTGTAGGCTTTCTGTTGTTTCGTTGTTGTTGGAAATCCAGTTTTAATCCATGGTGGTCTGACAAGGTTAGAGATTATTTCAATTTTCTTTTAATAAGACTTTCTTTATGACCAAGTATTTTGAATTTTAGCAACAGTATTATAAGTGTTTGAAAGAATATTTTTTTTTTTTGGGTGAAATGTTTATAGAAATTAGGATTGAGTATATTGTTAGATCAATGTTTCTCTCCGTTTAGTTTCTCTCTGGATCACCTTACATTGATGAAAGCTGCATATTAAAAATCTCTCTATTAGTCATATTTGGACCTTCCACAAAAGCAAGTGCCTTATCTCCCTTCTGAATATTGGAAAGGGATGGGGTGGGAGGGGGGGATGGGAGGAGGGAAGGGAGGGAGAACTTGGATTAGATTTTAAAAATATTAAATTAAAAAGATATATAGCATTCATTGTGTGATTTAACCTTTAGTAATATTTCGTTTACAAATAGGATCACCCATGCATTTGGGTCATAGGAGTTATTTTTTGTTTGAGGTAAGTATGGTTCATCTTTGGATTAATTTGGTTTGAAGTGTTTTATTAGTGTAGATAGTGTATATACCTGCTTTTGCTTGTTAGTCATTTGATTGGAAAATCTTTTTTCCCAAACCTTTACTCTGAGCTAATATCTATGATTTGATGCTGAGGTATCTTTCTTGTATATAGAAAAACGATGGGTCCTCTAATATTTGTATATATTTTTTATTGATGAATTTATATTAATGACAGTGATTGTTGATTCAGCGTTATTTGGTGTTGGTGTTGGTGTTTGTGGGTTGTATGTGTGTGTGTGTTTTGTATATGTGTA
>CAWTZC010001386.1:0-35257 GCA_963919715.1 Microtus obscurus
AAAACTGAGGATAGAAATTGGGATTAACCTGAAATTTCTTTTTTTTTGTATTCATATATTGTTTTTTTAATTTTATTTATTTATTTAAGATTTCTGTTTCCCACCAGTCTCGCATCCCTCCCCTCCCCCAGTCAAGTCCCCTCCCTCTTCAGCCCAAAGAGCTATCAGGGTCTCCCCCTGCCCTGTGGGAAGTATGGACACACCTCCATCCAGGTCTAGTAAGGTGAGATCAAACTGCCGAGTCCCACAAAGCCAATATGTGCAGTAGGATAAAAACATGATGTTTAGAGATCTCAGTAGCCATGTGCTATGTTAGCGAGACCGGTTTTAACCCAGGCTTTTTCAGACCCAGGCTAGCTGGCCTTGGTGAGTTCTACAAAACCCCACTTGTGTGGGTGCAATCCCTCGGGTCTGAGCTCCCCTGCTCATGCTCTCTCTCCTTCCGCTCCTGACTTGGAACTGAGATTTCAGTCCGGTGCTCCAATGTGGGTCTCTGTCTCTGTCTCCTTTCATCGCCTGATGAAGGTTAATATTAGGAGGATGCCTATATGTTTTTCTTTTGGGTTCTCCTTCTTATTTAGCTTCTCTAAGATCAGTATTAGAGGCTCAATGTCCTTTGTTTATGTTAGAAATCCAAATATGAGTGAGTAATCCATGTTCCTCTTTTTGGGTTGGCTTTACCTCACTGAGGATAGTGTTCCATTTCATCCATTTGCCTGCAAACTTCAAGAAGTCCTTGTTTTTTATTGCTGAGTAGTACTCCAAATGTATAATTCATACTTTCTTATCCATTCTTCAATTGAAGGGATCTAGGTTGTTTCATGTTCTGGCGATTGACAAACAGTGCTGCTGGGAACATAGTAGAGCATATACTTTTGTTGTATGATAAGGCTGGAATCCAAGAGTGGTATTGCGGATCCAGGGGTAGGTTGATCCCGAATTTCCTGAGAAACCTCCACACTGCTTTCCAAAGTGGTTGGCCAAGTTTGCATTCCCACCAGCAATGGATGAGTGTACTCTCCACACCCCCTCCAGCAAAGGCATCATTGGTGTTTTTATTTTCGCATTCTGACAAGTGTAAGATGGTATCTTAAAGTTGTCTTGATTTGTATTTCCCTGATAGCTAAGGAAGTTGAGCATGAACTTAGGTGTCTTTTGGCCATTTGAACTTCTTCTGTGAGAGATCTCGTTCAGCTCAGTGCCCCATTTTATAAATGGGTTGATTAGCCTTTTAGTTAGTTTTTGAGTTTTTATATATTTTGGAGACCCTGACCCTTTGTAGTTGAGGGGGGTGAAGATCTTCTCCCAGTCAGTGGGTTGCCTTTTGTCTTAGCGACAGTGTCCTTTGCTTACGAGAAGCTTCCCAGTTCAGTAGGCCCCATTTATTCAATGAGGCCCTTATTGTCTGTGCGCGGGGATACAAGGCGTGCCCACTTGTGTAGAGTACTTCCCACTTTCTCCTCAATCAGGTTCAGCGTGTTGGAGATATTGAGGTTTTAATCCACTTGGACTTGAGTTTGTGAGTGATAGATATGGATATTTTATTCTTCTACAGATTGACATCAGTTTTGCAGCACAATTCATGAAGATGCCTCTCTTTTTCCATTGTATACTTTTAGCTCCTTTATCAAAAATCAGGGGTTAAGGTTGTGGGTTAAAGTCAGGGTTATATTCGATTATTGGTGACTTCTCTGTTTATGCCAATACCAAGCTGTTTTCAATACTGTAGCTGGAATAGAGTTTGAAGTCAGGGAGATGGTAATGCCTCAGAAGTTTTTATTGTACAAGATTGTTTTGGCTATCCTGGGTTTTGTTTTTCAATAAAGTTGATTATTGTTTTCCAGATCTGAGAAGAATTTTGATGGTATTTTGATGGGGATTGCATTGAATCTATAAATTGCTTTTGGTAGAATTAATTTTTACTATGTTGATTCAATCCAAGAGCAAGGGAGATCCATTTTCTGGTGTCATCTTCAATTTCTTTCTTCAAAGACTTAAATTTGTAAATAGATCTCACTTCCTTGGTTAGAGTTAGCCCTAGTTATTTATGTATGTGTGGCTATCGTGACAAGGTGATGCTTCTCTGATTTCCCTCTCTGCTTCCTTATCCTTAGGTATAGGAAGGCCACTGACTTTTTGGAGTTGATCTTGTATCCTGCCACATTACGTAAAGGTGTTTATCAGCTGTAGGAGTTCTTTGGAGAGTTTTTTGGGGTCGCTTAGTATACATCATATCATCTGCAAACAACAAAGCTTAACTTCTTCCTTTCCAATACGAATCCCCTTGATCCTCTTATGTTGTCTAATTGCTATTGCTAGAACTTCAAGCACTATATTGAAGAGGTATGGAGAGAGTGGACATCCTTGTTTGTTCCTGATTTTAGTGGGATGGCTTTGAGTTTTTCTTAATTTAATGCTAGCTGTTGGCTTGCTGTAAATAGCTTATTATATTAGGTATGATCTTGTATCCTAATCTCTCCAAGACCTTTATCATAAAGGGGTGTTGAATTTGGCTGAATGCTTTTTCAGCATTAATGAAATGATAATTTTTTTCTATTTATTTATATGGGGATTAATGATAGATTTGCGTATGTGAACCAGCCTGCATCTCTGGATGAAGCCAGACTCATAATGGATAATTTTTCTAATGTGTTTTGGATTGGTTTGCCAGTTTTTTATTGAAAATTTGCGAATATGAGTGAAATAGCTAAATCTCTTCCTTGGCTGGGTCTTTGGTGGGGTTTTGGTATCCGGGTAACTGTGGCTTATAAAAGGAATTTGGCAATGACTCTTCTGTTTTATATTGTGAAATACATTAAGGAGTATAGGTATTAGCTCTTTCTTGGAAGTTTGGTAGAATTCTGCATTGAAACCATCTGGTCCTGGGGTTTTTTGGTAGGGAGATTTTTGATAACAGTAGTTCTTCGCAAAACAGTATAGATCATTCACCTGGTCTTGGTTAAGCTTGTATGTGGTATTTATCTAAAAAAGTCATTTCTTTTGCATTTTCAGTTTTGTGGATATAGGCTTTTGTAGTAAGATTAATGATTTCTGAATTTTGTGTTGTGGTTATGTCCCCCTTTTCATTGCTGATCTTATTTATTTGCGTGTTCCTGTCTGTTGTTTAATTAGTTTGGATAGGGGTTGTGATTGTTGATTTTCTCAAAGAACCAACTTTTTTGTTTATTGATTTTTGGATTGTTTATTGTTGATTGCCTCAGGTTGAATTTAGTTACTTGATGTTTTTTTTCTAAGGCTTTAGGTGTGCTGTTAAGTCCTCAATGTATGCTTTTGTTTTTTAAGTGGGAATTAGTGCTATGAACTTTCCTTTAGCACTGCTTTAAATGTCCCACAGGTTTGAGTATGTTGTTTTATTTTATTAAATTCAAGGAAGATTTAATTTTTTCTTAATTTCTTCCTTGACCATGTGTGGTAGTAGTGATGTTCAGTTTCATGAATTTGTCGGCTTTTGTGGGTAAATGTTATTGCCTTCTAGCTTTAGTGGGTGATCTGATAAGACACAGGTGGACACTGATATTTTTTTGTATCTGTGGAGGTTTTGTTTTGAATATGTGGTCAATTTTTGAGAAGGTTCAGTGAGCTGCAGAGAAGAAGGTATATTTTTTCCTTTTTGGGTGGAATGTTGTATAGATGTCTGTTAAGTCATTTGCTTCATTACCTCCAATAATTCTCTTAATTCTTATTAGGTTTCTGTCTGATTGACCTGTCCATTGGAGAAAGAGGTGTATTGAAGTTTATTACTAGTGTGTGTGGTTTAATGTCTGCCTTGAGTTTAGTAATATTCTTTTTACATAGGTGGGTGCTTTTATGTTAGGGGGCGTAGATATTCAGGATTGAGACATCATCTGATGAATGTTTGTTATGAGTATAAAGTGTATCTCAGTCCCCTCTGATTGATTTAGTTCGAAGTAGTTTTGTTAGAAATTATTATGGCCACACCTGCTTTTTTCTTAGGACCATTTGCTTGAAACACCTTTTCCCAACCCCTTTTACTCTGAGTAGAGTGCCTGTCTTTGTGGTTGAGGGGTGTTTTGCAAACAGCAGAATGTTGGGTCTGTTTTCGGATCCAATCCCTTAGCTTGTGCCTTTTTATGGGTGAATTGAGGCCATTAATATTAAGTGATACTAATGACAAGTGGTTGTTTACTCCGGTTATTATTATTGGTTTTGGTAGTAGCGTTTGTGTGTCTCCCTTCTTTGAGGTGTTCAGGTGAAGGTTCACTAGACGCCTGACTTATTGTAGGCAGTGTTGGCAATTCTGGATTCCTTAGGTTGTGATTTTCCTTCTATTATTTTCTGTAGGGCTGGGTTTGTGGCTAAATATTGTTTAAATTTGTTCTTATCTTGGAAAGTCTTGTTTTCTCCATTGATAGTGAACAATAGCTTGGCTGGGTATAGTAGTTTGGGTTTGCATCCATGATCCCTTAGTTTTTGCAGAACCTCTATCCAGGACCTTCTGGCTTTCATAGTTTCCATAGAGAAGTCAGGTGTAAGTCTGATTGGTTTACCTTTATAAGTTACTTGCCACTTTTCCTTTGCAGCTCTTAATATTCTTTCTTTAACCTGTATATTTTGTGTTTTGATTATTATATGGCGAGGGGATGTTTTTCTTTGATCTAGCCTGTTTGGTGTTCTGTATGCTTCTTGGATATTCAAAGGAATATCTTTCTTTATGTTGGGAAAGTTTTCTTCCATAATTTTGTTAAAAAAAATTTTCTGGGCCTTTGAGCTGTGACTCTTCTCCTTCTTCTACACCTATTATTCTTATGTTTGGTCTTTTTATTGTGTCCCATTTTTCCTGAGTGTTTTGTGATGAGTATTTGTTGGCTTTGCTGATTTCTTTGATCAGTGCATTTATTTTCTCTATGGTGTCCTCAGAATCTGAGATTCTTTCTTCTATCTCTTGTATTCTATTGATTATGCTTGTTTCTGTAGACTCTGCTCGTTGACTTAGATTTTCCATATCCAGCTGGTCCTCAGTCTGTGTTTTCTTCCTTGCTTCCATTTCAGTTTTCAATTCTTGAACTGTTTTCCCCAGGGTCTCATGTACGTATTTACTCATTTCTTCAAACTTTTTACTCATTTCTTCAAACTTTTTGTCATACTTCTCCTCTATTTCTATAAAGGTGTTTTTTACATGTTGTTTAAGGGACTCTATTGCTTTCATAAAGTCATTTTTTTCCACTTCTTCTGTGTTAGGGTGTTCAAGTCCTTCTGTTGTGACATCATTGGGTTCTGGTGTTTTCATGTTGCTTTTCAGATTGTTGGGTGAATTCTTGCCTTGGCGCCTGCCCATCTCGTCCTATCGATGCTGTCTAATGTGTCTTTTAATGCAGGAACGGGTTTTCCTGCTGGCCAGCGGCCCTGCTTACAAAATGCCTTCTCCCTGTTTCTTGAGTCCCGCCACTGGCCAAAATCTCTTTCACTGCTCTGAAGGGTCTTCAGGACCAGGACCAGGCTCCTGGTTTGCCAGGGACCTCGCCAAGAAAAGGCCTACCCCTCTGCAGGCCAGCTACCAAAACAGAGGAACTCGCGGTGCCCTCTGCTCTGAGCTCCCTCTCCAGTGCCCAAACAGGTTAAATTTGGTGGTCCCGCGCCCAGCGGAAGGGGGAGGGGAGCGAAGGAGGACCCTGGGCACAATCTGGGATATGCCAGGGAGAGAGAGGTCTCAGCGAGGAGGAGCAGCCCCAGCAGAGGGTAGAAGCCCTCGCAGGCTAACTGGGGGGTCAAGGTGATCGGGGAGTGCCCCGCTCAGTTTCCTGTGTCCAGCCCCGGGGCAAGAACACTCTCCCTATACAAGGTGGTCTTCAGGGATATGACTAGGCTCACCGTTAGCCGCCCCTGCTTGCTGGTGTCTGCAGGTCTCCACTGTGTCTGGGCCGCGCCGGGAGGGGGGAGGGGCTCCGCTGCTGCGTCTGGGCCGCGCCCTCACATTGTGGTTTTTATTTCTGCTGGAGTGGAGGACAATCTACCCACTGCTCCAAGCACATCCATACAGAAAGCAAGGGCTCTGAGGTAGTGTCTTAGGGTCTTTCCTGTTGCTGGGACACAATCTTCTCACAAAAGAAACCTAAAGGAGAAATGACTTGTTCTCTCAACCTGAAATTCTTAAAAGCAAAACAGCCAGCCACTGGCTCCTACCTCGAACTCAGTCTGAAATGGCAATCCTGCATCTCAGAATCTCAGAATGAGACTTTCTAAGAGCTTTCTCTCCCCCTGTCCCGTTTTATATTCCTTTCTAGGGCTGAGATTAAAGGCATGTATTACTAGGATTAAAGGCATGCACCACCCGATTTCTATGGCAACTAGGGTGTAGCTACTGGGATTAAAGGTGTTTGTTACCATATTCTGGTCTGTAAGACTGACCTTTGGGGCTGTTTTACACTTAGATCTTCAGACAGTCTTTATTTATTAATTGAAATGGCATTACATTTCCTTTTTCTTCTAAAAAAATAAAAAAGGTTATAACCAATATAAGAAAATATACGCAATAAGTAAAATGATTATATATACAGGAAATAAATAAATTAATAATGTCTAGTCCATTTGCATTTGACAATTTTAGAGAAAATATTTCATATCTTTCTTACTATAATGAGTTCAAAGTCTTATACCTAATTTATTCTCTATCATAACTTGTTTCCTATGTCTGGTAAGTTATAACTGCCTAACGTTCAACTCACTCATAGATCCAAGAAGAAAATAATATTAACAGAGTAAGCAGGAAGTGCAAGCAAGTGACTTAAAAAAATGTGAGTAATGACAGAAACAGCTGGCTACCTGAACAGTCATCCAAAGTTGGTCAACAACATTGGGGCATCAATCTTGGGCCTACAGACCTAGCATATTTGACAGACTTTTCTATGAAGCAGGATATTTTGTGCTTTGCTTGTCTAATTAGGACAGCATAATGTCAGCAGTCAAGGCATGGGCATTATTTTTCCCAGTTGCTTCTTTTTGCCACAAAGAAAGTAAACTCCCTGTGGAGTTTCTTTTATGCCCATTATCTCCCTGAGGTAGATTGGTGCTGCCAGGAGCAGACATGTCTCATTGTCATAAAAAAGAAGAACCTTGATTATTAAAACATCTGAAGTGTTTGAAGATGGCCTATAAATGTAAATTATATCTTTGACTACAAGTTCAATTATACTAGGTGATTAACTACTAACCTATATTTATTTATTATCCTAAGCAGTTAATAATAATAATTTTCAAGGACTAAAAATTTGTATTACGTAGGTATAGGTACAATACTTTTTACAAGATTAGAAATGTATGTATAATATGTTTTAACAAAATTAATCTCAAATTTGTGTCAATATACAAAATTTGCATACAATATACAATAATAAAAATAAAACCAATGTAAGACATTTAAAACTAATAGTTGCTTTTAGAAAGCAACTTCTGTAATCTACCTTTTTATCTATTCATATTTATATCCTCTCTTTTCTTTTCAGAGTAGATTCAATAATCAACCTTTCTATCTTATCATATTTATATCCATATTTTTCTTTTCCTTTCTTTCTTTATTTTTTAATTTTCAAGACAAGGTTTCTCAGTGGCTATGGAGCCTATACTGGAACTCACTCTGTAGACCAGGCTGACCCTGAACTCATAGAGATCTGCCTGCTTCTGACTTCTAAGTGCTGGGGTAAAAGTATCTGCCACCACTGCCTGTTCTTTATTTTTTAATTGTTATTTTTAAAGCAAGAACCTTGACTATAACTTCTGTTGTTTAGCTTTTTCCTGATCATTATCTATAACAACTTGTAACCAATACACTAAACAAACAAACAAAAAAACCACTAATCCATATTTTGGGAATTTGGGAATAGTTTTTTATGTGACTTCCTGCAGATTAGGGGTGCTGATAATCTTATGGGGACACAGAGAAAATTTAAGATAATAGTCAAGTCATTATTGGAGTATTCTATGGGGCTGGATCATCTCAGCTAGGAGTCTTGAAGCTGTTCTGGATGTAAAACTGAGAAGAAACTGCAACAAATGTAATCAGAAATGTTGAATCATTGGAGATTTTTCAGAAGGACTTCCTTGATCAAACCTCATTTTTCTTAACCAAGAATTAATTCACAGCCTCTCACTTACTATGGAAAGAGAAGCCAAAACGTTTTCTTTGGTGTGGGAAGTTCTTCTGTATATGTGTTGCCTTTATTGGTTAATGAATAAAGAAGCTGCTTTGGCCTGTGATAGGGCAGTATAGAGCCAGGTGGGAAAACTAAAATGAATTCTGGGAGAAAAATGGAAGAGTCAGTGAAAAGCCATGTAGCTGCAACTGGGGCCAGATGCTCCGGAATCTTGCCCATAAGTCACAATTACATGACGATACACAGATTAATAGGAATAGGTCAATTTAAGATATAAGAACAAGATAGAAATATGTTTAAGCTATTAGACAGACAGTATTGTGACTCCAACTACAAATTGGCACCAACCTGGGTAATTATATTTACATAAAAACCTGAAAGCGCTTGAAAAGGAATTCTGCACACAAAAGGAAGGAAAGAAAGAAAGAAGGAAGGAAGGGAGGAAGGAAGGAAGGAAGGAAGGAAGGAAGGAAACACAGAGTTTAGCACAACTATTGGTAGCAACATCTTCTTGAGTGGTTTGCATTTGCTAGAAGCAAGCAGAGGTGCAATTCTTTTAAGATAAGGCTTCCTGACACAGTGATAGCAGCAAAAAATTGCACGAGTCCTTTAAGAAGGCTTCCTGGTTCATGATAGTTGCAACTACAGCTCTGACTCCTTCAGGAGGCCAAGCACTTAAATAGGGTCTGTGAGCAGCATGTTAAATATTGCTTAATGGTGACACGAACCCACTGCAACCTGGATTTTGGGCAGAGAGAGTGGTTTTCAGAGGCAGTGAACATGCCTCTGTCATGTTAGACTGGGTAGATCAAGGAGGCAATACAGCGGAGTTGGTCCTAGCCATGCCTATTTAGCATTGAAAAGAAAAAAAAATGCTCCTGATCAGAAAATAATTACAGATATGAAATGAAGATAGATTCAGATAAAAAAGACCTCTGAATGTGCCACAGTATTGTATAAATACATGTAGACTTGAGAGAGAAAAGTAGAAAAAAAATAAAACAAAGATTTTAGAGACAGAGCACAGAAGTCATCGTTTAAAGGAGAAAAGATAATAAAATAAATATTAAATTTGTAGAAAAATCAATAGAGTTAAGAAAAATAAGTCATGTAAAGATGGAATATATACAGAGAGTCAAATATATATATTTGTCTTTTCTTTGAATTTTTTTTACTGTAAATGAGCTACATATAGGGAGACATTTCATTGTAGTCATTGTAGGGCTGCTAAGCTAAAACAACATATATTTTAAAGGTACCTTGGTTTCAAAATTTGGATCTAAGGATATGTTGTTTTGGAAAAGAGGTTCTACTTTTGTTTCCACAGAGAACGAAAACCTGTGGATTCCTTGCAGACTAATGTGGATTGATCAAACAAGATCCCCCAAACAAAATGGCCCAGGTGGTCCAACATCCATGATGGCTTCAGGACTGCTGGCTGAGATGGACCTACTACATAGCATACCCCATGAGAGACCTGATTAGCAGTGCTCCATATCATCAGGAATTAGTCTAGACAACAATGTCCAAACTCCCTTAGTGATTGTTTATAAGTATTTATGTACATTTAAAGGGGGTTATGCTATGAATACCAATACTTTGCATTGGTATGGATCTTGGTTTCCTGATACAAATGGTAGGTCAATTTTTATATGTTTATTTTAGTTTTGATTAAGGAATTGTTTTGTGCAGTTTATTTAAAAATATAATGTATAAGTAAGAAATATAGGTTATTAGGTAGTCATCTAGAATAGTCAAACTATAGTCATGTTAGTTAGGTGTTCTAGAGGTGCAGAGGTATATTTCATTGGATAGGTGTTCTTCAAACCTTTCAAAGACTAACTGAATAGAATATGTATTTAAAATGTTTTAAGAACTTAGTAATTTTCATACAATGAGACAACATCTGCTTCCGATAGCACCAATCTACTTCAAGAGGATGAGGGCATCAAAGGCTTCTTATTGAGTCAGTTAGCCATTTGGACAAGAAGTTGTTCTCACCTGGATTGCTTGATGTTATGCTGTATAAATTGAACTTGCAGGACCCACAGAAAAATGACTTGCCTAAAGGTGAGATGGTTCTTTGGGGTTCCTGCTTCAGGAAAGAGTCTGCCAGACATTCTGCAGGATACAGAAGAAAGTGATTGACAAATTGCCAATATAGGCATAAATGTCTTTGAAATTTCATGCTTCATAGAAGAGTCTACTGAATACTATGGGCCTGTAGGCTGAAGATGTGTGCTCTAACAATACAGAAGAACTTTGGGTGATTTTCCAGGCAGCAAGTCGTTTCTGTCAAAGCTAGAGTTTTGGAAGTTGAAGAATAGTTAGTTATAGTTTTCCTTAGTTATGATAAAAGATAAAGTAGATATAAATATTGTAACTGTAATTCTTATTGATATCTGTTTTGTTATATGTAATTTTACTGTTAAAGTTAAAATCTTTTTTAGGAATAAGTCCCACCCCTTAGGGGGCGTGTTCGCCTCAGGTTAACGTTTGCCTATAAATTTGGCAAGCGTGCTCCCAGTCGCTGCTTCTGCTTTCCTGGTCTCCATGGGAACAGTGGTTCTGTAAGTCTATTTCTCCATTAAAGCTGTATATATTTTTACAATCTGTCTGCATTCGTTTACGCTGTTACATTTTGGCACCCAACGTGGATTTCCATGTAATTATTTTGGGGCATAAGCTAGCCAGGCGGCCGGGGGCCTGGGGAAGCAGCCCCGCCGCTCTTATTACAACAATCTTTCTTTGTATTTAAAGAGAAAAGGGGAAATTGTGTGGGGAGTCCTGTATATATGTTGCTTTTATTGTTTAGTGAATAAAAAGGCTGTTTTGGCCTGTGATAGGGGAGAATATAGTTAGGCAGGAAAATTAAACTGAATGCTGGGAGAAAGAAGGTGGAGTCAAGGAGAAGTCATGTAGCTGCTACTGGAGACAGATGTGCATGAACCTTGCCAATAAGTCACATTCACATGGCAATACACAGATTAATATAAATGGTTAACTTAAGATATAAGGTTAGGTAGAGATACGTTTAAGCTATTGGCCAAACATTATTGCTACTCCAACTACACTTCTCCAAAACAACATATCTTTTGACTTAAATTTTGAAGTCAAGGCATTTTGATCAATCTTTTTTTCTTATTCCAGAATGAATCCACATCCTCATTTCCTATGGAAAGAAAAGCCAAATCTCTTTTCCAAAGTAACATATCTTTTGAATTAAATTTTGAAGTCAAAGCATTTTCAAAATATATAAATTAGGCTAATCCAGCATCATTTATAATCAAATGTCTTTTAGCAGATGTTGCTCCTTCCTCAGCAGTCAAACAATTCAAAGATAACCCAATAATACACAGTATCCAGATTCTGTGCATATTTTACATTTTACATGCTAACTAAACCAAGGCAGATGGGAACTGGGAGAGCTAGTTTTTCTCTCAAACCCAGATAATTAGGTTTGGGTCCAGCTCCTAGAGTGTAAATTCCAATTCCAATTCTGTGCTGGTCTGGTGGCTAAAAAGGCTTGAGAAAATGATATTTTTTGTGAATTTGTATCCTAAAATGTTGGGCACCAAATGATACACAATTAATGGTCACGGTAAGAAAATGGAGCTCTATCTGAAGATCAGAAAAGTAAAACTGATAGCACTGGCTTTTAACTTTGACCTCAACGTGAAATGGAGATCCTTCCTCCTGGAATCTCAGAATGAGACTGTCTGAGAGTTGTCTCCCTAATTTTATATTCCTCTCTAGGGTTGGGATTAAAGGCGTGCACCACTGAGATTAAATGCATGCACTACCTGATTTCTATGCCTCATAGGATGGCTACTAGGATAAAAGGTGTGTGTCATATGGCTACTGGGATTAAAGGTTCATGTCATTGTGGTTCTTGGGATTAAAGGTGCACGTTACAATAATATGATCTTTAAGGCTGACCAGTAAATCTGTTTTACTCTCACATCTTCAGGCAGTCCTTATTTATTAAAATACAGTTTAAATGCCACTAGACACCTACACTTCTCCACAGCTGTATTTCAGTACCAAAGAGAGAACTAGTGGCAACTTCGGACCAGAAAGAAAGTCCAAAATCTTATGTCCCTGTAGAACAAAATCCAAATGCTATATTGTCAGACATCATAATCCAGTTGCCCCACCAAAAACACAATGCCCATGATGGCTTTTGGAAGGGAAAGTTATTTTTTAATTTTTATTTTTATTTAATTTCACTTTATAATCCAACCACACTTTCCCCTACCACCCCTTCTTCCCCCCCCACCTCTATACTAACCCACTTCCCATTTACTCCACTCAATGGGTAAGGGCCCTAATGGGGAGTCAACAAAGTCTGACACATTAAGTTAGGAGCAGGAATAAGCCTCTACTCCTGTATCAAGGCTGAGCCTGGCATCCCACCAAAGGGAATGGGCTCCAACAAGTTTATTCACCAGGGATAGATCCTGGTCCTACTGCCAAGGGCATCTCAGACAGTCCAAACTTCAACACTATCTATTTCACACATATGGAAGTTCTAGTTTGGTCCCATGAAGGCTCCACAACTCTTGGTCTAGAGTTCTTAGTTTCTGTGAGCTTCGTTCAGTTTTTTTTTTCTGCAGATTACTCCATCATAAACTTGACCTCCTTTGTTCATATAATCCCTAACTGTTGCAAAATCCCTATCCCTAGAACATTGTAAACATGTCTTGTTTATGAACTGTCATTCAGAAAAGGAATTTCTCAGCTTCTTCTGAGGTAGAAATTAGGTTGCTGGAAGATGATAATCATAGACACCAGATGTGTGGTCTTTACCAGGAGGTGGAATATCCAGGCCAGCAAAGAAGTCTCAACCTCTTTGTGAGTCAAAATGTCAACTTAATTATTTTTCTGCATGGTAAAATTAAGATGCTTTACTAACAATCTTCTATAGTTATAAATGTTATTATTGATTGAAACCTCTTTGGAAGGTAATTCATTATAAAACAATTCAGATAATACTACTTCATTAAATCCTAAAACTATTTCCACATCTTGGCTCTAAACAATTTTGTTGTTAAGTTTACAACCAATTAAATTTTACTCAACTGATCAGCCTTCATAAATTTTTACTCCTACACTAAATCTGATTATAAATAAAATAACCTTCTGCTAATACATTTGAAATTATATTTGACTTTCACATCATATATTCAATTATTTCATTTAAAATCTTAATTATTTTAGAAAGAGTTTTAAAGTAATTTTGAATACTCAAGTTCTACATGGTGACTGATTCAATTAAATATCAAGGATACTTGTTCAAATCTCATCTGAATATCTTCCTAGGCTAAGACATCTTAAAGTCAGTCCCTATAAGTTCAAACTTGTGTTGTATATTTATTCACAATGTATGCATTTTTCATGTGGAAATAGTATTTTCATCAGAAGAGATTATCTGCAATAACTAAGAGAGCATCTATTTGGAGAGAGATATCAACCTGGAATATGAAATATGTTGTGTTATATTCTGATTGTGTTGTGACCAATAAAGCTAGCTTAGAGTCAGAGGGCAAAGCTAACCACTAGCTGACCAAAATTATTTAATAAAATTAAAAGTAAGGAATATATATTTATTAGTAAATAGTTAAAATATATTGTTAAGTTCACAAAATTTGTTGAATCAATTCATACCAAACAACGTGAGATAAAAAAATACACAATATAAGATAGAATTATATAGAAAATATTTAGTTAGTAGATATTATCAAAGGCCTTCATTCTGATATAATGATCAATTTTTAAGTAAATATGTTCATACCGATACTGTTGGAAATGAGTCACAATATCTGTTTAAAAGTCTATAACCTGGATTACAGTAAATTGATGTGGGAGTGATTTCTTATTAATAAAGAAACTGCCTAGGCCCATTTGATAGGCCAACCCTTAGGTGGGTGGAGTAAAATGAACAGAATGCTGGGAGAAAGAAAGCTGAGTCACTGAGTCGCCATGGTTCTCCCACTCCAGACAAATGCAGGTTAAGATCTTCCCTGGTAAACCAACTCATGGGCTACACAGATTATTAGAAATGGGTTAGTCCAGGTGCGAGAGTTAGCAGAGAAGAGGCTGGAACTAATGGGCCAGGCAGTGTTTAAAAGAATACAGTGTCCGTGTAATTATTTCGGTATAAAGCTAGCCGTGTGGGTGGCCGGGCGCCAGGAACATTGCCCGCCGCTCCTAACACAACAGTAAATGTTATTTACATTTTTCTATCCATCAAATTTGGATAGGGATTTTATTGAAACTGTAGATTGCTTTCTGTAGAATGGCCATTTTTTTTTTACTATATTAATTATCGTTTAGTTCCTAAACACTAGTCGAGGGGAGTCCTTACCAACTTCTGTCATCTTCTTCAATTTCTTTATTCAAAGTCTCAGACATTTTATTATGCTATACTTTACTTATTTAGATACTGTTATTACAAAGTGTTTTATTTTGATTTTTTGAAGTTATTCTGAGGGGTATTATTTCCCCAAATTCTTTCCCTGTATATACATTTATACATGTATGTATATATGCATAGTCATAGAGTTTTTTTTTTTTTTTTTTTTTTTTGGTTTTTCGAGACAGGGTTTCTCTGTGGTTTTGGAGCCTGTCCTGGAACTAGCTCTTGTAGACCAGGCTGGTCTCGAACTCACAGAGATCCGCCTGCCTCTGCCTCCCGAGTGCTGGGATTAAAGGCGTGCGCCACCACCGCCCGGCTAGTCATAGAGTTTTAAGTATTTATTTGGTAGTTTTCTACTTAACTGAACATATTTCTTTGTTTTACAAGTACTGGGTGTAGAATCTTTAGTTCATTCTTCTGGGAGTAGAGTCCCATAAGCATAAAATTGTGTTTTCTCCAAATAAGGATACTTCGACCTCTTCTTTTCTTATCTACAACTCCTTGTCTCATTACTCTAGCTGAGACTTCAAATACTGTATTGAAAAAGTATAGATGGTGGACATCCTCTCCTTGTTCTTGATTATAGTAGAAATAGTTTGAGGTTTCCTCCATTTAGAGTTATATGAATTTCTGGCTTGTAAATTGTCATTATTATGCTGACATATATCTCACTATTTCTTTCATATCTGGAAATTTTAACTGTTTATTTATTGAAAATAGATTTTTTCATAAAATATATTCTGATTATTCTTTCCCTTCCTGAATTTTTCCCAGATACTCCCCTTCTCCCACTCACCCAGATCCATATCTTTTTTTTTTTTTTTGGATGAAAGAAGAAAAAGGAGTAGGAGAAGGAAGAGGAGGAAAAAGGAGGAGGAACATGAGGCATAAAGACAAAATATAATAGAACAGTAAAATGAGTGGGTGAATGATAAGAATAGGTCATAACAAGCAAGCAAAAAGTGAAAGAAAAAGCTCACGGAACACATATAGACTCAGTGTCACATGTTCACACTCATAGAACACTGCTAGTACATAAACTAATAACAACAATTAATACACGGGAGCACATGAAACTGAAAAGCTTCTGTACAGGAAAGGATACCAACACACTCCAGCTAAGCAGCAGGCTAGAGAACAGGGAAAGAGTTCTAGAAACTACATGTATGTTGTGTAATAGTTTCCTGTGAGTTTAAAACATTCCATCTTGCAGGGAAGCTCTTGAAATAAAAAAGGTAAACAACTCAAAATAGCTTCAGGAAGTCTCAGAAATTGACCAGATTCACTACTATCTTCTCTATAAAAATAAGCAAAAAAAAAAAAAAAAAAAAAAAAAACAAAATGAGTTGCCCTCAGAGGAAATGAGGTTAGGCAGAAAAGCAGACTCTCAGGTAAACAAAACTGCAAAGAAGACTCTGAGATCAGAGCAGATGCCTGGAAGAATCATATACAAGTTTAGCTGCCTCAAAGAGGTTTATACTAACTGAGGTACCTGGAAAAGACACTGTACAAACTGTTGAGCTACCTGTAGGTTATGCAGTGTACTCCAGGTTCTCTGCTTTATGAACTGTCCCACACACTGCAGTGGGCTTAGTTGATACAGTTTTCTTTGAGTCATTTCTGCCCCTCACTCTTCACCCATATTCCTCTAAATAACCCCAACAAAAATCATTTGTTGGGGAAAAACACAGAATAAGAAGAACACAAGTTCATTATTGGTGAAAATGAAATATTTTACAGTCATTGTAGAAGTCTATCTGACTTTACTCGGATATTGAACATGTTAGTTTTAGGTCTGAAAAGAAAGCTACAATCTGTAACCATAAGAAGTAACCAAGTGTTGGTGAGGAATGGATCTCCCTAGGAAAGGAAAATAGGATAGCTAGTTATGGGTGGACAAGAGGAGGGCCTGAAACAGGAGAATCCAAAGGGTAGGTGAAAGGAAGTGGGGTGTGAGCAAAAGAATATTAGAAGGACCAACCAAAATGAAGTAGCATTTGTGGAGACATATGGAAATCTAATACAATAGAAACTTGCAAAAATATGTCCATGCATGGAGTAGAATCAAGTAAAATTGCAAAATAACATGTGAGATGGGGTCCCAACAGGACATCTCTTGTCATTAAATAAAGCTTCAGGAGTTAGAAATGGGTTATATCTAATCGCGTTATTGACCAAAATTAGCCCAGTGGGAACGCCCAAAGAGCCAGTCTATTCCCAAGGCTATTGGTTCCTCTATCCAAATAGATAGTAAGAACCTTCCACTGAAGACAATATCTACACAACTTATTGAACATAAAGGAGCTGAACTCGTGCCTACCTGTAGTGGTATTTCAATTGTATTCTAATAAGTAAAGACAGCCTGAAGATCGTAGTGTAAAACAGCCCCACTGGTCAGCCTTATAGACCAGGTAATGGTAACACACAAATTAATCACCAGTAGCCACACTAGTTGCCATAGATATTGGGTGGTGCTTGCCTTTAATCCCAGTCCTAGAGAGGATTATAAAACAGGAGGAAATGGTGCTCAAAACACAGTCTCATTTTAAGATTCCTAGAGACAGGATTGCCATTTTGGTCTCAGTTCAAGGTAAGAGTCCATGGCTGGCTGTTTTGTTTTTCAGATCTCCAGGTTGAACACCAACTTCTGACCCTGAGGTTTTATTAATCATGCAACGCCTTCATAGAGCCTTCATTCCTATTCACCAGTGATCATGGTACTGACACTTTTCACATGCTATCAAAGGAGAAAGATAAATATCGATCTACCAAATAACTCCGATCTATATTGGTGTCCTCCCTAAAATCATAGTAATGAAATTGTTGCATAAAGCTTGCAGGAGTAACCGCCTAATGTCTGATTGGATTTAAAGGCTACTTCGTGAAATTGAACTTATCTCTGGCACTGTTTGGGTCCCCAGATCTGAGAGTAGGATAGGCCAGGGATCTAAGAGAAAATCAAATACTACTTGAAGACCACTAAAGTATGTGGCTCTGGCGAGGTCCAGCTATCAAATAACTAAATTCTGAAATCAAGAGCCCCCTTTGTTTTACCTAATTAACATGTCCAATCAAAATATACATCTTAGTTTATTATGACACAGACCTCCTCTTTTTCTCTTCTTAAAAATTACACCTGCAAGAACATGTAGGCAGATGCTGTTTTTCTGACTAAATCAGAAGATAGCTACTATAACTTCCCTGCTTAATAAAGGATCTCCCTGTGAAAGCGTATGTTTGGATGTGATTTGTGCCTAATCCAAGGCCTGAGGAGAAGTCCCTACTCTATGAATGTCTCTATCACTACTGTTCTCAAATCTTCCTTTGCAGGTCTCAGGAAACTATGCTGAAAAGGAGACAAAAAGATTGAAAGAGCAAGAGAGAATGGAAACAGCAAAGAAACAAGTCTTCTAAACATAGTAGGGTTGACATACAGGAGCTCACAGAGGCTGCTTAACAGGACTGTTTGTTTTCCCTAGGTTCCGAGGCTGTCTAGTCTCAGATTCTTGGACACCTGAGCAGCTTCCATTACATGGAGTTGGCCATAAATCCAATCACATATTGATGGTTCCTCCCACAGACTTGTGTCATTCCTGTTCTAGAATATCTCACAGGCAGGTGGTGCTTCATTTTTCTTTTGGTAGCATACAGAATGCCTTCCAGTACCATGAACCTGAACCCGGGTCAGCAGGAGTGAAGGCTCTAGACAGGCACAAGCTCTGTGTCAGTATTCACTGAGGTGTCTTCAGCAACCTTAGCATTATATTTGAAGAGCAACCAATGGCTTCAGCAATAGCTAAGTTGCTTGGGAGTTTTCATGGGCCAGTAACTTGTTTAGAGATAACCCATTACATGAAGGTAAGGTTCCATTTGGTGTTGACAGATTTTCAGTTGGAGTTCAATCTCTCCATATATCTGGAGTATCTATTTAGATCACCTTCATTTATGTATTTAAGGAAATTTCTACTGTATTAGGTTTCCCTACAACCCTTCAAATGGCCCACATTTGGCTATCCCTCCTCATATTCCCTCCATCACTTCCTATTCCTTTCCCTTCCCCTTCCAATTCCTCATATTCTAGCATTTCTCCATCTACCCATAAGAATTTATCTTATTTTCCTTTTCTAGGAAGATCGCTCCCTCCCTGGTAATCCCTTACTTTATACTTAATCTCTCTGTGTATACAGACTATAGCATACTTATCATTGACTTAACAGCTAGCATCCACACATAAGTGAATACATATCATGTTTGTATTTCTGGGTCTGGGTTATCTCACTCAGGATGATTTTTTTTTTCAAGTCCATCGATTTACCTGTAAATTTCCTGATTTAACTTTTTTTTTTAACTTCTGAGTAATATCACATTTGTATATGTATCACATTTTCTTTAACATTTCTGGTGTTGAGTGACATCTAGCTTCTTTCCAGTTTCTGAGTACTATTAATAGGACTGTAATAAACATGATTGAGCAAGTGTTTTTGTAGTAGGATGTCAAGTTTTACCATCAAAATATGTTGAATTTTATCAAAGTTCTTTTCTATACTTAGTGAGATGATTATGTCATTAATGTAAGTATTAGTGGGAACAAAATACAAAAATAAAAAAAAAACTTGCTTATGTAAATTTGCTTTCAATATAACTTAAGGTGATTAAATCTTTACCCATATTCTATTTCATGTTTTTCCTCTCATTTTTTTTAGACCATAAAGAAGGCAGTTGATTTGCTATCAAAGTGTCTTGTTTTATGGTACACATTTTCATGATTATGTTTATATTTCTGTAAAATAAAACATTAAGGAACAAAGCACTTCTTAAAACCCTTAAATATGTAAAAGTAGATTCAATAGATACAAACCGGGAAATATGAGGACTCACTGTGAGGATAAGCATTAGACTTCTTGCTGGAACACCAAGCTGATACATACATTTACAGGACTCATAAATCTTATGTGTGGTAAGGAGAGTATACAAAGGAAAAGTACAGTAAGAACTCTACATGAAAATAAAGGTTTAACCTGTTTTAGTTTTTAAAATATAAAAGAAGGGAATAAGGGCTATAGTGTAAGGGATCAGGAAAAGGCTGGAGAAAAATTAGCACAAAGGGTGCATAAATTGGTATGTAGTAAGGTTCTCTTTACGATGATCAAAAGATGACAGCTAATACTTTGTCTTTGTTTTATAGATATGGGCATGGCTATTATTTTGGCTGCATGTATTTAAGAGCAAGCCTCAGATTTCATCTGTGAGGGACAAGGTACACTCAGAACACAGGTACAGCGTGTTAATCTTGAGCAGCTGACTCTTCATGCACAGCTTGATAAATAGCCTGATATAATCAATAGCACCATATAGAGCATATAAATGTCACTTTTAAAAATTTTAATACATGAACTTCTTTCACTGGTCATAGTCACCCAGAGTTCAAGGCTCGGTCAGCATTAAATACTGGCAGAATAATAAAAAGAGTGATAAAATTTTAAATAAAGTTTCCAGCAACAGTATAGGAGAACTGCTGCATAAGTTGCAAAAATCTATTGCAAATAACTGCTTTCCTAAAAATATTTTAAAGTACATATATCTTAAGAAGAGTATTTGAAGTTCTTCTTTATGTAGATCATAATGTAAATCAAAGCTTGCGTTTCCATTTGATTTTCAAGAGTGTTAAGTGGAAGTTTGATGTTTCAGTTTGTGTGTCATAGTGATTGTTCTGCCTTAGACTCCTAGGCTATGCTCTTATAGATAAATGATCGAGATAGAGTTTACAATACAACTTGAAAAGAGATAAATCACATATTCTTGATAGAATCTTATAGGCTGAAGCACCATAGGCTAGACAGCCACAGTTATGAAATGAATTAAAGGTAAAGAGAAGAAAGCAATTCTTCTGTTGAGAATTCTCCATTTATATCTGTACTCCATTTATTTAAAAAGGAATATTTGAGGATTTTTTTTGTCTAGTTTCTTAAGTTCTTTATATATTTTGAAGTTCCCCTGTGATGTTGGTGAAGACATTTTCCTATTCTTTAGATTGCTGTTTTGCCTCCTGTCAGTGATTTTTGCCTTACAAAAGCTTATAGTATCGTGATGTCTCATTTATTAGTTGTTGATGTTAGCTGTGGGTGATGGCTGAGGAACACTTAAAGATATGTTCAACATCAGCATTATTAGCCATCAGGGGAATACAAACGAAAACAACTGTAAGATTCTATCTTACATCAGGCAGAATGGTTAAGCTCAGAAACACGAATGATGAGTCATGCTGTAGAGAATTTGGAGCAAAGGGAAAACTCGTTTGAATGTAGATGTGAAAATGTGTGTCCCCACTTTAGAAATCAATATGGCTGTTTATCAGAAAATTGGGAACAAGCTGTAAAACTGTGGAATATATCCAACGCATACTCAATCATATACAAGAGTACTTGCTCATTCTGACAAACGTTAGAATCTCAGAAGTTGTTTTGATTTGCATTTCTCTGATGCCTAAGGATGTTGAACATTTATTTCCTTAAGTGTTTTTCAGCCATTTTAGATTCCTTTCTTGAGAGTTCTCTGTTTAGGTCTGTAACCCATTTTTTTTTTTATTGGAAAAAAAAGAAATTTCTGCCTCCTCCCCGCCTCCCATTTCCCTACTGCTCCTCCCCCTCCTTCCCCCCCTCCCCCCACTCCTCCTCCTCTCTCTCTCCAGCCTGAAGAGCAGTCAGGGTTCCCTGCCCTGTGGAAAGTCCAAAGTCCTCCCCCCTCAATCGTGGTCTAGGAAGGTGAACATCCAAACTGGGTAGGCTCCCACAAAGCCAGAACATGAAGTAGGATCAAAACCCGGTGCCATTGTCCTTGGCTTCTCAGCAGCCATCATTTTTTTATTTGATTATTTGTTCTTTTGATGACCAGTTTCTTAAGTTTTTTGTATATTTTGGAGATCAGCCCTTTGTTCTAACGTTTGTCAGAATGTCCAAGATAAAAAGCCACCAATGACAGCTTTTGCCGAAGAGGGTGTGAGTTAAAAGGAACTCTCCTCCATTGCTGGTCGAAGTGTAAACTGGTACAGCTGCTTTGGAAATCAAGATGGTGATTTCTCAGAAAATTAGGAAACAACCTATGTCAAGACCCAGCAATATCACTTTTGGATGCTCAAAAAAAAAAAAAAAAACACAATGACAAGTCTTCAACTATGTTCATAGCAGCATTGTTTTTTTGTACCCAGAACCTGGAAACAGCCTAAATGTTCTTTGACTGAAGAATGGATAAGGAAGATGTGGTACATTTACACAATGAATTACTACATAGCAGAAAGAAAATGACATCTTGAAATTTGGAGACAAATGGATGGATCTAGAAAACATCATATTGAGTGAGGTAACTCAGACCCAGAAAGATAAATATAATATGTACTCACTCTTAAGTGACTTTTAGGCATAAAGCAAAGAAAAACTTTCACAACCCTAGAAAACCTAGACAACAAAGAGGACCCTAAGAGAGATATACATGAATCTAGTCTGCATGGGAAGTAGAAAAAGACAAGATTTTCAGAGTAAATTGGGAGCAAGGGGATCATGGGAGAGGGTAGAAGTGAAGGGGAAGGAAGAGAGAGTAGCAGAGAAAAATGTATAACTCAGTAAAAACAAGAAATAATAAAATAAAATACAAAATACAAAAAAAAGCTAATACCAAGATTTCTATATTCTACAAAAAAAAAAAAAAAAAGAATACTTGCTCAACTGTGATCACAGCAGTTTTATTTGTAATAGCCAGAACCTGGATACAACCAAGATGTCTCTCAACTGAAGAATGGATAAAGAAAATGTGTTACATTTCACAATGGAGTGTTATTCAGCTGTTAAAAACAATAACATTTTGAAATTTGCAGGTAAATGGATAGAATTGGAAAAAAAAAATCATAGAGTGAGGTAGCCCAGACCCAGAAAGACAAACATGGTGTGTATTCACTTAAAATGAATATTAGCCGTAAAGTAAAGGAGAATCAAACTACAATCCATAGACCCGGAAAGGTTAGGTAACAATGAAGGCCCAAGGAGGATACTTGGATCTCCCTGATAAGGGGAAATAGGAGAGATTTCATGGATGGTTTGAGGGCATGTAGGGATGTGGTGGGTTGGGGTAGAGGGAGTGTTCTGAAAGGGCTAAAAAAGGGGGGGTATTTTAGGGTCAGGTTGAAACCTGGTGCAAGGGACACTCCAAGTAAACTATATTGATGACCCCAGTTAAGACCTCAAACAATCTCTATTATCCTCTATACATAGCCAGAACTGGCCATCTTCAGTACCAAAGCAAAACTTCCAGTTTAGTAGTGACTGAGTACCCAGCCATATAACCTTCAAACTATAGTTTATCCTGCCTATGAGATGTGCTGGGGGTAAGGGTGACTCAGAGATTGTGGAAGTGATCAACCAATGACTGGTCTAGCCTGAGACCCATGTCATGTGAGTGAACCTACCTTTGACACTGCCTGGAGAAACAGGACCCCGAGACTCGATTACTCAGAGACCTAAAATAGAATCAAATATGACTGGAGGAAAATAAATGTCAATTTAATGATGGCCAACGATATTCTGCTATACACATAGATTGGTGCCTGGCCCAATCGTCATCAAAGAGGCTTTATCCAGCAACTGATGGAAACAGATACAGAGATCCACAGTCAAAAACATCAGGTCAAACTTGGGTGAATTTTGGTGAAGAAAGGGAAGCATTGTAGGAGAGAGAGGGGTCAAGAACATCAAAAGAAAACCTACAAAATCAATTAACCTGAGCATATAGGAACTAATGGAGACTACAATAAACACTAGAGAGAATGCATGGGACTGACCTATGTCCCCTGTATATATGGGGCAGTTGTCTAGCTTGGTCTCCTGATGGGACTCCTAACAGTGTGAGCCGAGGATGTCTCTGACTCTTTTGCTGGCTGCTATGAACCTATTCCTCATATGGGGTTGCCTTGCCCAGCCTTAATACAAGGAGAGGTGATTAGACTTACTACAACTTGATATGCTATGTTTTGTTGATATCCAAGAGAGACCTGCCCTTTAGGAACTGAAGAGGAGGAGGATGGGGAAGAGCAAAGGGTAGGTAGTACGGTGGAACTGGGAGAGGGGAATTGGAGTATGGACATAAAACAAACAAGCAAATACATACATATATGCATACATACATACATAAAATAGAGCTAAAGAATATGAATTAGATTTAAAATTAAAACAAAGCATGTCGTTTACAGCTGTGGGCATTTATGTTTCAAAGACCTGTTTTAATAAGCAATGTTAAAGGAGAAATAAAGCCATCAATCAGTCTTTAAATTAATTTAGGAACATGTGGAGAGACAAATTATTTTTTAGCATATTTTAATTGCAATTCTAGATTGTTCCAATAATTTAAATATAAAGAAGAAATTTAATTTGTAAAATATTTGCTCCATATTTGATTATGGCTTTTAGAGAAAAAACTCCATAATTTAAATAACGAATTCAATTATTTTGGTAATTTTCATATTAACAAACTATGCTCCCTTAATCACCTACAATACAGCTTCTGAAAATTGAAAGCATGGCAAATAAAGGCTTTTGGTGATGTTGTATATACTTGATCTTTGAGATATAAGAAAACATATTAAAATTTTATCAATTATTTTTCATGAAAAAAATTGTGACCACGTTACACAGACCACAATCTAATGTGCCCCCAGTGAATATACAACACCTGGAAGTCGCTACATTGTTTAAATCTTACTCTATAATATATCAAATAACAACATGATCTTTACAGTTATTAGAAATTCTTACTCTAATAGACCATCCTCTGGTTCTCTTTATCCATTCTGTAACTTAAATTTTCTTTGGAAAAATCTTATTATCAGTAGAAATCAAAGTGAAGTCTTAGCATTTTAATAAAAGGCATACACAATTAGTTCACTTCTGCACCAAGTTGTTCATTCTGAAATGTAAAGTATTTAAACATTATTTATAACTTGACTTAATACAATACAGTAATTAGCAAAGTTGAAATAGAAAGTCATTTGTGTATTCATTCTTAACAACCTTATGCTTTATTCAAATATTTGATATTTTTTGGTCTTTGAAAATAATATGGGAGTACGAGGGATCAAGTTGTGGGGAGGGATTGAGGGAAAAAAAACAGATGAAATTGGAGGAAGTTTAGGGGTGATGTGGATAACTAGTGAAATGGAAGGCATAAATGAAAATAAAAATAGAAAAAATACTGGAAATATTTTCAAATAAAATAATTTTAGATATATTGAGAACTTACTAAATATATAGAATGATCCTCACTTACTCTTTCCAGTATATCTATATATTATATAATATTCACAATTTCAGTTTCTTGAAGAACTGTATTCTTTATAACATGGCAATAAATGATCTGATATGTCATGTAAAAAATTCCGTCTGCTAATATATTTGTTATGTACTCATGACTGCTGCCTAATTTTGTCTCAGTATTTATCTTTCAGTTTTCAAATCTTTTCTAAGGCGAAACTTGTCAATGGATATTCATAGTAGCTTTCCTCATAATTTTAAACTCTGAAATGATTCACGATCTGGTCTAAGAAGTATAACGATAGGTTGGTTGAGATGCAGTCATACTATGAAAATTTATTCAACATTATAAAGGACTGAGTTGCAAGACAAAGAAAAATATGAGTGCTTATCACATGAATAACTCTAAATAAAAAAGGCCATTCTGACAATTTCATTCTAGTCATGTGACCTTCTGGCAGAGATAAAGCTAAATTCTTAATGAAAAATGATACTGTTTTCAAAGGCATCAGGAGTGGACTATGGATTGAACTACAGAGGACATATTAGGGGAAGAGTAATATTATAAATGATATCATAATTGTAAATAGGTACATGAAAATATCTAACAATGTTTTAAATTTTTAAAAATCATTTTCAAATCAATACATTTTTATAATATAATAAAAACTATGACAATCTTACTCTATTGTGGATTTTTAAATCACCAAAAATAACAGAGATAAAAGTAACTCCTAGCTGTAATTTTAGAAATCAGTTGAAATTCAAAATCTATTTTTAAAAATGGTGTTATACTCTTTAAAATGGACTTATACACAAGCACTATACTCCACATGTATATGTGGATATGGAGATAAACTGGTTGTGAAGTGAGGCCCATTTCTCGTTAGTTGAATAAAGTGCTGCAGGAAGAAAAGAGATGTTTATATCATGTATGTGTTAATGGGTCAGTTGTGAGAACATTAGAATGAGTATGTTTTTATTTGACTACTATATTAGATCCTTGATTTGTGAATAGATATTATTCACACACTTGCAACTTAAGGAAGAAAGGATTTATTATGGCACAGTATTAAGCTAAGCCTCATCTAAGACCCAAGTCCATCATATATATAACTGTAACTCTTGAATTCTATAAAGAAAAACATCAAGCTTCATACTTGTAATATTCAACATGATGTAAGTAATTCTCCCATTTCAGAAGGGAGTAATGAATGTATAACACAGAATGATTGGCCCAAAGTAAGTATAGAAAAAAATTATGAGAAAACACACACACACACACACACACACACACACACACACACACACACACCTTACTTCAAGTCTTGTAATCTTGCCGTCCTAGTTCCAACATTCAGAAATGGTACTTGTGAAGAAATCATTTAGGCTTTAAATCGCTTTGGTATATCCATCTCTGTCTCTGCTACCTGAATGAGACACAGCCTATCGTCAGCTAGCTGTACTCTATAGATGCATTGTTTCTCCAGTGGTATCCCATTGTTCTAGAATTTCCAACTTTCTGGGAGTTTCTCTACTTCAAATAAAGTTTTACCTTAACAGCTTTGCACAGTGATCTCTAGGTGTCTCTTTGCAATGACACAGACCCTGTCACACACAAGTGGCACATCAGGAGCTTAGTGAAATAATTATGTAAGACTCAATGGCACCACCGACACCACTCAAGTCTGCTTTCATGCCTGCAAACTAATACTACATGAATTAAGTTGCAAAAGTTCATTGTCATGTTTATATGAAGTCTAGCTCCTTTGAACAATACAGGCATTGACTTATATGTGCCTTCCAATCTGATGCAGTTTAAACTCTTCATTCGGTAGTTATTTGAGCATCCTTCAGGGTATAGTCTCTTCTTTGAAATGATTTTACATTTTCACATGATAGAACCTTTGCTAGGTGGGTTATTATTTTCTATTTTAAAAATCTTTTAATTCATATACATATATTTTATATATAAGTGTGCTTATACTACCACCATTATAAGCTTGCTTTAATAGAAATTTAGGTGACTCACAGTGGAAACACCATATGATACGGGGAAATTGGGTATCCCTCCTCTTGCCTGAATCTCAATAATAACATGTATTTAAAAATCCGCTCTTTAAAAAGGCATGAGGGTAATTTAAAGAGCAATATCAGGGTGGGCTATTTGTAAACTTCACAGTTACTTGAAGATCAGTAGGACAATCAATGGACATGAAAAAGAAGAAAAGCCATCAGGAAGACCAGCCACATGTATGAGAGTAAAGGTTCAGAGAAAAAGTAAGGATCCCTAAATTCTAGAAAACTTAAAAAGCATACTTAGATTCTGGAAAACATATGAAAAAAATGAAGAAAAGAAAATGGAATAGTTACAGCCTTCTGAATCAAGACCTAAAATGCAGGTAGACCCAGTTCAACTCCATCATTACTAGTAGGGACTGATCTAGTAGAAGAAGCCTGGGAGGAAAAAGGTAATATATTAGAAAAGCATATTTTCTGAGAAAATTATATTATTTTAGAAGCAATAGTTTCTTTTTCCTAGTGACCTAAAATATGAGGTAGTACACACTGATAGACAGGACTTTAGAGAATATCAACAAGGGAGAAAATCAACCTTCTTCTCATTTTTCTGAAAAATCAGTAACAATGGTGCCAGTATTGTTGGTTTTAGAACACGGACTATAAATCTGTATTTAGTGCAAAACACTAAAATATGCATTCTTATTTACCTAAGTATCAATAATATATTTCATCTAACTATAATCATCCTGAGAAGATAATTAAATTCAGTTGATTATGAAATTAATTTTTTGAAAGAAGTTTAATATGAAGACTGAACCCTAAGGATAATGAATCCTAATTAGAAGACTTATTTGGGAAGAAAATGAAATGAATCCATAAGATTAGAATCTAATTGAAACTGTATCAAAAACTTCACTACTACTTCTCATTTATATTAGCATAATCAATTTTGAAAAAAATAACAGCCTCATTCTATTATTTAAAATTTGTTTTTTGCACATCAGTGGAATTTAATTCAAGTAAAACAAATCTTGATGAAGAATTGGAAAGTATTTTAAAATTTCCCAGTAGAGTCTAATATTTTTGAATGAATTACAATATTATAGGATATTAGCTGTCATATTAGTTACTAAATGAGAAAGGAAACACTAAATTGCTTTTATTTAAAGTTATGAAATACCAGAAAGGAAGTTTTTAGTGTTTAATAACAAGAACTCTAAAGTTTTTACATTTTAATAAAATGAGTGCACTGTGTCAGGGACCTCTCATAAAGAAACTTTCTTTTAACTTCTGAAATAATAATTCTCATGAAAGTCATATGGGAAAAGTTGTGGGTAATATTTTCAATAGAAATAATACAAAAAATTCTTAGGGATATTTTCATAATTAACTTATGTTGAAACAAACCTTTATCAGGGTTATTAGTGAATGGATACATGTATGGGGGAAAAAGAATTCTATATTTTTCCAATATATTGGAAATTTTATTCTTGAAATTCCAGAACCATTTCAATAGTATCATTTTTCTTCCTACTTCCCTGCTCTTCAACTGAGATATCCATTTGGATTTACCCAGTACTCAAAACTATAGCAAAGAATAATTTGGTTTTAGTTTAATTACCAATACAAATAAAGATATTTGGTTAGAAACACTAAGTTACAAAATACTTTTTTCCATTATGTATTAGCTCCAGACTCTAAAATAATATATTAATTACATGCTAGAAAATAGTGGAAACTTTTTTGATCGCAAAATATCAAGATAAATCACCAGCTTGAATATTTCCCTGGAGACTTGAAGATATAAAATATATGTGTGTATATACATATCATGCATATACATATACATATATTATACATATAATATACATATATTATATGCATGATAGTTATATATATATATAACTAGTTATATATATATATATATATATATATATATATATATATATATATACGCATGATATGTATAAAATCAACAGACTGAAAATTTCCTTAAATGTTTGAAGATATAATATGTATGATATTTACATAGTTCATATAATATGCATACCTACTATATTATGTGATATACACACCCAACATATATAATATTGTAGAAAATATGTATATATACCTAGTATGTAATATTTGCATGGAGCATATACATTTTATGTGTATATGTAGATAAAGTACACATATTATATATACATAATATGATATGCATATATAGCATGTATAATACCTCCTTCAAGCCTCCAGAGAAGTGTCAAAGCTTCTGATTTATGCAGATATTTTGTGATAAAAAATGTCCACTGGCACATATTTTTAAAAGTTATATATACATACCTATTGCATACATTAGAAATGTATGGACATGTATATATAATTTATGGATATACACATGCCTATTGTATATCCATAAATTATATCACATATATTCAAGTTGTTGTTATATTAGATATTTTGTGATAAATAAATATCTACTGGCTTTTATGTATATATGCATGTGTATACTATTCTGTATATTTGTATAATATATAGTGGTATATTTTAGATTATACATATTATGTATATATATCTAGTAAATAGTTATTATATATAGTATGTGCACATATTATGCACACGTATATATTAGATTAAAGAATACACAGACTCTTTTAGCTTCAAATGATTCTGTTTCTATTTTACTGTTTAATTGGCATTCAACTGCAGGAGCCCAATAGAGTAACCCCGGAATTGTGCACTGTTTCCCCAGCAGGGTGACTTCCAGTACTGCAATATCCTACTCATAGACCATTTCCAGTATGGTTATCAGAGCCACCCAAACTCCTACTCCCTCAACTGCCATGACCTGTAGGCACCAGCAGGGCAGGCCTCTTTGCCACCTCTCTAAGTCCGCAGCTCGACTAAGTACTTAAGTGGTCAGTCGGGAAGTCCTAGATCCTGATGGGCTGTGGGGTGTGACCACAACATGGACAGCCACAGCTCTCATGAAAGCCTGGTTCACTCTTCTGCTCAGAGGCCATGCACTGCACTGGTGAACCGTGGTGCCGCAGGTATGTTGCAGGGGCCTGATCTACACTTCTGATGACAACAGGGACCCATTCTAAGTCCTGGCATTGCTTTGGCTGCAGTCCTGGAAGCTAACCGGAAGTAGCATCCAAGGAGAGAACAGCAGGGTTGTAGCTCAAAGGTATGGAAAACTGACATAGTTGCCCTAAGTGTCCGCTGCAAAAGTGCTCTGGGATGGCCCATGCAGTTGGACATTTGCAGTTAGTGCTGACCTGGGGCATCAGCTCATCAGCACTTGGTGCGGCCTCCTTCTGCCTGTGGGTGTCATAGTAGGACACACCCCTCCACTACAGGCTTAGTGGCCCTTGAACTCTAGAGGAGTCCAGTGTTGACCTTAGTTGCATCCTCACCCTTCTGATGCTACAGATTCCGGGCAATGGTGATAGCAAGTTCTCTGGCGAGTATCTTGTTGGCTACGGAAGCCTAGTTTCTGGCAGACATGACACCAGGCCATAGGTTGGAAACCATTTTGACCATTTCAAAATATGGAATGTGTATTGTTGAAACATTGGAGCTCAGTAGTAGCAGGCAATGCTGAAGGGTCTTCAAGCTACAGCCAAAGTAGCAGAAGATGAAATCCATGCTCCAAAAGCAGTGTCATTTGTCAGTGAGGAGATGGCATATGGGTCAGGATCTGAACTTTGTCCCAGTGGATGGGACAGCTGTATACAGTAGATGTGACAGCAGGCAGATCTTAGCTTTTTAGTTAAAAGTCAGTTTGAGGCTGGATTGGTAAAGTGCATGCCTCATATGCATGTCAGTGGCTTCTGCCTCAGCATCACAGTAAGTGACATAACGTGCAGGCCTGCATCCCCCAGCACCCAGGAAGCAAGGTCAGGGGCCTCATTTAAATAGTGAGTTCCAACAGAACATCCCCATTGTCTCAGTGTGTGGGTGCACCCCTCGCTGTCCTGAGTTCCTTGCTCCTGCTCTCTCTCCATCTGCTCCTGATTTAGACCTTGAGATTTCAGTCCGGTGCTCAAATGTTGTGGGTCTCTGTCTCAGTCTCCTTTCATCGCCTGATGAAGGTTAATATTCAGGAGGATGTCTATATGTTTTTCTTTGTGTTCACCTTCTTATTTAGCTTCTCACCAAGAGCAGCTGGCCCGGGTCTGAAAAAGCATGGGATAAAACTGGTCTGGCTGAACATAGCAGACAATGAGGACTACTGAGAACTCAAGAACAATGGTAATGGGTTTTTGATCCTACTGCACGTACTGGCTTTGTGGGAGCCTAGGCAGTTTGGATGCTCACCTTACTAGACCTGGATGGAGGTGGGTGGTCCTTGGACTTCCCACAGGACAGGGAACCCTGATTGCTATTTGGGCTGACGAGGGAGGGGGACTTGACCGGGGGAGGGGGAGGGAAATGGGAGGCAGTGGCGGGGAGGGGGCAGAAATCTTTAATAAACAATTTAAAAAATAAATAAATTAAATAAATAAATAATAGTGAGTTCCAGACCAGCCTGGACTACATGAGAGCTGATTTCTAGAAAAAAAAAAGTTTGGAGACCTGGTCTGATGTCATAAATCTAAGGGTTGAGCCAGAAGGATGGCCACGAGTTTGAAGCCAGTCTAAGCTATAAAATGAGGCTGTCTCAAAAAGAAACAAAAAAAATTGGGGGCTTACATCTATGTTCCTAACTACTCAGAAGGCCGAGGTAGGAGTCGGCCTGTGAATTCAAGGCCAATATGGCAATACATGGAGAACCTGTTGAGAAGCAGAAGTGTGGGTTCTGTTTGGGGCACAGCAGACAAATGGTGGAAACCAAGGACTGCAACATTCTTTGGCAATCAGGGGTGCCAAGCATAGCTTGAGGTATTTATGGTTTTTTTGTTTGTTTGTTTTGGTTTTTTTTGCCTGACCAGTGAATGCTTGTGAAAAACAAATGGAACAAGACTCTCGAAAACTTGAAGAGGAATCTAAATTCAATGAACTTTGATCATTTAACAAGGTAAAAGAGGTGAAGGAGACAATCCTCACTTCAGAAAACTTAAAAGGTGGTCAGCACATCATGACAAATTTGACAATAGATACAATTCTTTGTATCCATGAAAAAAGCTGCTTCAGTTTGCCTATTGCACTTAAGTGTCCAATTTACAGTAAATTGCAAGAAATAAGAAAAAAAAATAGAAGTGAAGTAATGGGTTTCTGTTCACATCAGCTTAGATCAGTGCCCTTTGTAGGTAGAGACCTGAACGGCGCATTCTTAGGACTGGGCTAGCCCATCTATTAAACAATACAGGTCAATACACATTGATCAGAGAAGCATTGCCATGGTAAGTTCCTCTCATAAGAAGAAAATAACAACATCAATAATAAGAAAATATCACTGAGATTAAGAGTGTTGCCCAACACTGCTGTTTATTTCAAGAATGCAATTACACAACCTATCTCTATGCCATAATCGATGGACAGACTGTCCCTGATCAAACTTTAGTGAGGTCACTGTCCATCATCTTGATGGAACTTTAATATTCAGCATCCTTTCCTTGACATATTTGAATTTATAATAATTTTAGGCAGACCCACTGACCACACACACGAGCACTCACACACACATACCACATCTGATTACTCTTAATCATCCTTGATATTTACTCAACTTCCTTAGTTTTTAAATTTCTTACCATGTTTCATAAGAATTCTACTATACCAATTAAAAATCATACAAGGTCCTCCCACTTCTATCCAGGACAAGGAAGGTGAGCATCCAAACAGGCTAGGCTCCCACAAAGCCAGTTCATGTATTAAAATCGAAACCTTGTATGATTTATTTTTAATTGGTTTAGTAGGATTCTTATGAAACAGGGCAGGGAATCTGAACTGCTCTTCATTCTGGAGAGGGAGGGGGAATGGAGTGGGGGGAGGGGAGAGGGGAGAGGGGACAATGTGTGTGAGGAGGGGGAGGGAAATGGCAAACTGGGAGGAGGCAGAAATTTTTTTTCAACAACTAAACAAAAAATAAACAAAAAAATAGTACACTAAAATAAATAAATAAATAAATCATACATTTTTATATGTCTACTAAGTAAGTAATATTTCATCTTTTATTCTTACTGTTCTTGGATATGAATCTGCAGCTGCCCTTTGTGTATTTAATATTATCTCTATTCCATATCTAAGAATTAGCTACCAATCTTGTATCATCATATTTATATAGCATATCAGCACAACAGTGGTGATCAATAAGAGATACATATCCAAGAAAGTACACCCATGCCCATGCACACACTCTAGCACAGGAAAACAGCTGTCTGTGTAATTTATATTCATACACAAATAAGAATTCTAAATTCTAGGAGGCTGAAAATAAAATATTCTCAATTTTAGTACATATCTTACCTTAAGCCTCTGTTACTGAATGAATTCCTTAGTCACTAAAGTCAGGTTCTCACTGACTAGATGGTTTTTACCAGTATCCATAAAAAGTTGTACACTTTTAAGTGATGTGTAGATTTATTAATAAGTGTAGATTAAAGAATTAAAAATCTAGCAAAGGCCTAATTTACTGTTTATGATGTCATAAATTTAATATCGAGTTTTTTCTATGAATGATCATATATCTACTCCAGACTTCAGCATTTTTTTATTTTTTGTTGGAAGCCATTTTTTATCAATTGTTATATTCATTAAAATTCTTAGAAAACAGAAAATTTTGTCATTTCTCTTTTAAAATTCTTAGAAAACAGAAAATTTTGTCATTTCTCTTTTATTTTAGAATTGTAGAAGGCAATTGATAACATTCTGTTATTAATATTTTTAAATCTATTATGCTTTATAGAAGATAATATTTCTAATTGTGATATTAAAATGTATATGACTAAAAAACTTGTGAATAGTAAGTTAATTGAGCCAAATGCTCTCAAAAAAATCTTATGATATAGTCTACAAGTTATTTTTATTATCAAAAGACATCTATTACAGTCTGGGGAAATAGTAACTTCTTACTTAGGCAAAATTTTCCTCCCTTAGTGAACTCTTAGAAATCAAGAGGGAATTCTCTATATCCTTATCTTCCATGCATCACTGAATTACTCACTTATTCTTTACAGTATAACAATGGAGAAGATAACTGGAAGTTATGCTGCAGATGGAATATTAAATTGAAACAGCTACTCAGTGTTAATTGAAAAGGGAGTTTTACCCTGAAACAGTTTTTCAAGGAAGATGTCTATCACTGTGAAAATGAATACCTGGGTTATTGTGATCCACTGTATCCCAGTCAGCTAGTGTTCTAGTGATGGTATCAAAGGATTCCACGTGACTCATAGGTACTTGAACATACAAGGGAAAGGTGTTTGTATTTGAAATACTATACATCAAAAAGGCTTGTTATACTTATCCCATAATGTTGCTAATTACAAAGTAAATCTTTTTTTGTAAATAAACTCATTTAAATTATTAGTTAATATGGCTACAGATATTTAATATTTCTTCTAATAGTCTGCAACAACAGCTGGAATGATTTCTTATTAACTTTCGTCAGTTTTCTACTCTTTATCTCTTTTAAAACCCTTAGGCTAATTATATGTACTGGTTTTAAAAAAAACTCTATAGTGAATACATTAGAATAATCAACACTTATATTGTATCAATTATTTTTGCAAATTATACTATTGTTTTTAACTAATGGATACCATTGTGGAAGTGTGTGTGTGTGTGTGTGTATGTGTGTGTGTGTGCATGCTTGTGCACTTCAGATTGATTCGGAGCCTTAAATCCCATAGAATCCTTACATAGAGATGAAATTAAATTACCAAAACCTTCTAGTATAATTCCAACATAAAATCAGGAGTTTCCCAAAAGATACTGTAAATAAATTTTAAGTAAAACCAAAAAAAAAAAAATCACATGGAACTTTACCTTAGGATTTCATTTTCTCATTATCTCTGCAATTATCATTTGAATGACTTCTCTTGCTTTGGCACTGTGAATTTAACATGACAGAAACTAAAATTTTTAAATAAAAATATTTTTGTTACTTGTAAGCCTACACAGTGAAAAGGAGGAGAAGCTCAAAATCAAATGCATTAATTAGCAAAGTGAGTTTATTACATAAGATTGCAAATGCAAATGGCTCTTCTGGAGAACAATCTGTTGGTAATTAGATAGATGAGATGCATCAGCACGCACTTAATAGGGAGTGAATCGCTTAGTTGTCCGTCATTCACACATTCTACTTGTAGAAATGATAGAGACTTCGGTGAATCAGATGCAGCAGTCGCAAGAAGACAAAGGCAGATACAGCCACATAGTACTGTTGCAAAGGTTTGTTGACTCACTTAGAAAACAACGGAAGCAGTGGTACAATGCCATTAGTAACTATGCAAATCGAATTCTTA
>CAWTZC010001387.1:0-10530 GCA_963919715.1 Microtus obscurus
TCGACTCAGAAAACAATGGATATTCGAAAATGCGGCAACACGACACTGTTCGGATCCGAGCCCAAGGATTTAGTAAAATGAAGTGATGTATTGACTAATGAATGGGAAAGGCCCGGATCCCATTTTAATAAGATCCAGGAGCTGTTCGTATTTTGCCACAGAATGAAGAAAATCCTTTCAACCTCAACGGCTTATCAGAACAATCTTGGAACGAAAGGATGGGGAGATACTCTCAGTTGATTGCGACTCCTTCCTGCCGGGATGCCGGTGATGTTCTCGTGAATTGAGAGTGGCATTGTCAGATCAACTCTACCCGCCTTGATTGTCCTTGTAGAGGGACTGTCTTCATGGATTTTCTTCGGCTGTTTCATATTACGACATGGGGGTGCGATTGTTTGGTGCAGTTACTTGCTGTGGATTGCGTTACTTCTCTGACTGGTCTGTAAGCTCAGAACCCAAAACAAAAGAGATAAGGTGATGATTTCAGGCAAGCCTGGTCGCCCTAGAACAAGGGGCTTCTACTGATATATACATGGGAAATGGGAGGAAACACAAGATCTCCTGAGTAAATTGGGAGCATGGAGACCTTGGGAGGGGACAGAGAAAAATGTAGAGTCAACAAATATCAATAAAAAATTTATTTAAAGAAAAAGAGCTAGTTCCAGGACAGGATCAAAAGTTACAGAGAAACCCTGTGTCAAAAATAACCTAGAGATTGCGACCGCATGGGATGAAGCGGAGCAAGATGGCATTGGGGAGGAGGTGCTCAAGATGTCACAGAGATCATCCAGCGCACACGGCTGTTGGACAGTGAGATCAAGATCATGAAGAGTGAAGCGTTGTGAGTCACCCATGAACTCTCCAAGCCATGAAAGATAAAATCAAAGAGAACAGTGAGAAAATCAAAGTGAACAAAACCTTGCCATACCTTGTCTCCAACGCTATTGAGTTGCTGGATGCTGGATCCCAATGTAGGGACCAGTAGGAGGATGGTGCCAATATTGACCTGGACCTACAGAGGAAGGGCAAGTGTGCTGTGATCAAAACTTCCGCACGACAAACATACTCCTGCCAGTGATTGGCTTAGTGGATGCAGAGAAGTTGAAGCCAGGAGACCCTTGGTGACTGTGAACAAAGACTCCTATCTGATCCTGGAGACCCTGCCCACAGAGAAGACTCGGTGAAGGCCAGGAAGGGATGGAGCGGCCCACAAACAATACAATGACATCGGGGGCCTGGACAAGCAGATCCAGGAGCTGTAGAGGCATTGTCCTGCCTATGAACCACAAAAGAGAAGTTCGAGAACTTGGGTATCCAGCCCCAAAAGGAGTGCTGATGTATGGCGGCACTGCATAGGAAGACTCTGCTTGCCTTAGCCAGTGCAGCTCAGACCAAGGTAACCTTCCTTGAAGTTGGCAGGCCCCCAGCTGGTGCAAATGTTCTTTGGAGATGGCGCCAAGCTGGTCCGTGATGGTTTTGCCCGCACCAGAGAAGGCGCCATTCATCATCTTCATTGATGAGTTGGATGCCATTGGTACCAAGCGCTTCACAGCAGTGCAGGGAGGGCGTAGACCACCTTCTGGAGCTGAACCAGCTGATGGCTTCCCAGCCCAACACCCAAGTAAAGGTAATTGCAGCCATCAACAGAGTGGACATCCTGGACCCTGCCCTGCTCTGCCTCCAGGACGCCTGACTGCAAGATTGAGTTCCCGATGCCCAACGAGGAGGCCCGGGGCCAGAATCATGCAGATCCACTCACGGAAGATGTGAATGGCCGTCCCGACGTGAACCAGAGGAGCTGGCTCGTTGCACTGATGACTTCAATGGGGCCCAGTGTAAAGCGTGGTGGGGTATGATCGCACTGCGCAGAGGTGCCATGGAGCTTACCCACGAGGACTACATGGAGGGCATCTTAGAGGTGCAGGCCAAGAAGAAAGCCAACCTTGGTAGTACTATGCCTAGGCGCTTTCAAGTGCCCACTGTAAAATAAAGTGTAACAAAGTGTTTCATCTCAAAAAAAAAAAAGAAAAAGAAAGAAAACCAAACTACCCACCCCCGCAAACAAACCGTAATCTCCTGGACACTTACGTAACATGGACGATCCCTGGGGTATCATGCTGAGTACAATACAGCAGTATAGGACACACGCTGGAGTGATGTTGCTTCTGTGTGGCTCCTAACAGTCAAATTCAGGGACAGTGAGAGGTGATCGAGGGCTGGAGGGATGGAAGAGCCAGCGCTTAAGGGCACAAGTCTTCTGCCTGGAAAGTTCAGCAAGTTTATCGATGGTTCTGAGAACACAAATGTATAATGTCAGAGACCCAGCTCATCAAGAGCTAAGCTGTGGACCTTCACCACTGAAGAGACATGAGATTAATTCTAAAGCCAGCGGTGGGACAGAGCAACGAGAAGAAGTTCGCGGGAGTTTGGGGGGGGCGGGAGTCCGCCAGGGCCCCCCACGGGGAGCTGTGAGACCTTAGCAGAGCTGTGAGGATACTGAGGCTTCTCAGAGCAGCCCTGAAGCAAGTAGGCAGCCTCACACCAACTCCTGGTGTGGAAGAACCAGTGAGGAGTGGTAGGCTGAGGGGCCGGGGTGCTTTTGATATAATGTTGGTTTTGGTTTCACACACACTAACTTATAATTTCACTGGTTGTTTTAAAATCCGAGGGTGGGATTTGTGTGTCTGGATGAAGGAGGAGACCGTTGGGGGATGCAGCTGGATGTCCGCGTAGGCTTTGAGAGACTAGATTGCATGGCCGCTTCTCCGTTTTTTGAGGTTAATAAGGTAAACAAGGAGGGGTTTGTAGGGGAGATGCACTGAACTCAAGTGACGTTGTTCAGCCTGCCTAGTTATTTCTCTGTTTTTCTTGTCTTATTTCTGTGTCCCCCTGCTCCCCAGCAGTGCCCCCAGCACTTCTCGGGGGGGCCCTGGGCACCAACCTCAGCGTTTAAAGGCCAACCTTCCTGGTGCCAGCAGTGCCAGAAGGACATCTTTGCTCTGTCTCTTGCAGAAGTAATCGGATGAGCTTAGTCCCTAAGTCCACTCTACTACTGGAAGCGACTCAGAAACATCTGTTCTCCTGGTGCCATCCTGTCCTGTATATTCCCCCACCTCATGCCCACTCCTCACACCCTCACCCCTGGCCAGCCACTGCTTCCTGGTGGCTTCTGCCTGCAGAGACAAAGCAAATAGAAGGAGGGGAGGGATTGAGAAAGAGTGCCGGGCTTGAGGGTGCCTGGTTCTCACCCAGCAGGAGGTCTGTTTGTTCTCCGCTTCCACTCAACCCCAAAATCACACACGGGCAATTTGGCTCCAGGTCCCAGTGAGCTGGGATTCTGACCAGCCAGAGCTGCCCTTCTCTGACACAGAAAGCATAATTGGGATGGTGCAGGTAGCCTGTGAAATGCCATGTCATACAGAGCTCCAGAACACCCCGGCCCAGCTCTCCTCCAGATGCAAGGATTGGGTGGGCAGCTTGAGTAGCAACGGCCAATAGCTCAGGATGAATATGAACAGAGAGAGCAAATGCTATTGGTGGTGGTGACAAGTACATCTGTCTTCATTGTTCACTGTAAAGAACTGAGGTCCTCGGAGTGCTGGGTGTGTACTGTGGGTGAAGAGACTCAGTAAAGCACAGTTCTGTTAAGACTAATGTCCCATTGCAGCCCATGACCTTGAGACAATCCCCAAGATAATAGGCTGCTCTCAGAGGTGATTTAATGAGATAGATCCACAGGCAAAGGCCTGGGCCCATTTGTTGGAGAAGAGCAAAGATTCAACCTCCACATTGTTAAAAGAAAAGCTTTGGGTATTTTAATTCATTTAAGGAGCCATTTCTGAACATCTGTGCAGAACGATACAAAAAACACTGCTAGGGACAGCTGGACAATGGGAACCATTCTGAAGTGAGGCTGGGCTGGGGCTGGAGCGAATGCTTGAATTGCAGTGCTGATTGGGGGTTAATTATTTGATCTTCGGTTGTTGGTTGCTTCTGGAGTGGAGGAGGAGGCGTTTCAAGGCTACATCACAGGCTACAGGCAGATCATGGTCTTCCTGAAGTTGCACCAGAAATAAAACATTTGAGAAAGTGACAGCACCTGAGGCTGTGTGGTATTTCATGGGCCAAGAAAGGGAGGGTAGCTTGAGCCAGGATGTCATTGATAACCTAGACAGGATGCCATCTCAAAAATATCGAAAAATGTAATCTTGAAGAGATAGATAAAGGATGGCTGGGCAGTGGTGGGCACACACCTTTGATCCAGCACTTGGGAGGGAATTCTGAGTTAGTAGCCCGGTCTACAGAGCAAGTTTGGGAACAGGCTCCAAAGCTACAGAGAAACCCTATCTTGGGAAAAAAAAAATATATATATATATATATATATATATATATATATAGAGAGAGAGAGAGAGATAAAAGACTAGCGAGGTGGTTATCTGCCACCAAGCCTGATGACTTGAATTTAACCCTGGGAATCACATGGCAGAAGGAGGAAACTGATTCCTATAAATCATTCTCCTGTGACCTCTAATAGAGTAACATGGCCTATGTGTTCTCACACATACAAACACACAAGACAAGACAAGTTAATAATACAACTAAAAATTAAAACTCAGTGAATGACAAAGATGAAATTTGTTTATTATTATTCTTTTCAAGATAGGTTATTAGAGAAGACAATTTTTAGATGATAGAATTTCCACCCTTAAGCAAAAAAAAAAAAAAGTAAAGGCCTAAACCCCAAAAGGTTATCCTTGGTTATCAATGACTTGTTTTGTTACTGTGACAAACTACATGATGAATGTAGCTTCAGGGAAGGGAAGTGATTATTTTGGCTCTCAGTTCTAGTGTACCCACCACAATGTCGGAGGCTGCCCGCTTGGTCACAGCTGCAGGGATGGCCACATGATGATGATGCAACTGGGTCCTATGAGGCAGCTGGTCACACTGTGTCCACACGCAGCCATCAGGGAGAGATGAACATCGGTGCTGGCTCTTTCTCCTTTTCATTCAGTCTGGACCCCAATCCACAGAATGGGAACACCCACATTTAAGGCAGACCTTCCCACTTCAAATACTCGATAATTCGTTAAGGACGATGCTAAATCCCATCATGATTAGCCTCATAAATGTCTTAGGACTGGAGACAGCAAGATGGGTGAGGTTTAGGTTACAGCCAGGTGTAAGAAAAACTCCCCCACCCCCCCGTATAAACACAACACCGCATCTCCATTGTTTCTGTTCTGGTTTCTTCAGCCCCTGCCGAAGTTGACCTTGACCTTCTCAGGCAAGTGGGTGGTGTTTCAAGCACGATGCAGGCAAAAGAACACCCAAAAGAAGCAGCGCTGTTGAAGGCTAACGGGAAAAATAGCCCATCGCGTACCAGACACATCTGGTGGTCCTGCACAGTCTGGGTTTCTGCAACCTCTGTCCTACAGTAAACAGCCAACTCTGCTTGTATATCTGACAGGGTGCTCAATAATACAGAAACACAACCTCTGGGGTAGAACTAGTCTCTACCACCATAACTCCCACCCACATGGCCACCGCTTATAGTATAACAGAGAATGTTGAGGATCGCCCACCGGGCATCCGACTTATATTCTGCTCTATTTTGCCTAGAAACCATTGGGATGACGGGGTAGGTAGATAGGAGTCTGTTTAGTTGAAACAGCATGACTGATGACAGTCTTAAGAAATTTTCCACTCCTTTCTTCTTGCCCAAAATAGCCATTTCCTTCTAGGGTGTTGTGTGGGGTTGGAGGGGAGGAACGGTGATGCTAGCGTCTAGGGTGCCTGGTCTGGAAGCATTCTTGGGAAAGTAGTGTGGGTAGTAACAACCAAGCCAGGGGATGGCCACCACCAGAGGACAGTCTGGAGACCTTGGGTCAAGGGGGTGAGCGTGTGCTACATAGTGGCGACTTCCTTTCAGGTCTTGGGAACCTGGTGCTGCTTGGACGGATGTTGTGTATAGATCCAAGGAGCCTAAATCTCAAGTCACAGCCACGAGGCTGCCGGGTCACATTTCCGCTTCTTCAGACAATAACTGAGTCCCTGTCATGATGCGGGAGCAATCACAAACTTAAGTGCAGGGGAATAGCTCTGGGTGTAGCCTTAAGAGTGTGAGCCTTCATAATGATGAGACAGGGCTAGCAGGGAGTCTGACCAAGGGTGACAGTTGTATCCTGCCACATCTTGTTCTGGTACACCTTTCTTGGCCCTGCACAGAGCGTGCTGCAGTGGCAAAGGAGCCTTGTTTCCTCACAGGGCCCCTGTCTTTCTCTCTTTTGTTGTCTGCTGGAATGTGGGTAGCACCATTCTCCCCCACCTGCTGTTGCCTGTCACCACTGAAGAAATAGGCCCGCCATCTGGAAGTCACTAGGTAACTAACAGGGTTCCTCATTTCCCGCTGTCTTCACAATCTTGTGTTGGCTGTGGGTGGAGGGGTGTTTTGACCTGTCTCCACCAAATGGGGAGGACAATAGAGGCAAGCTGGGCATGCCCAGGGTGGGCCTGAATGCCTAAGAGGTCTAGAGAGGGGAGGCTGGGATAGGGATGGCCGAAGACAGGCCTCAGAGAAAGGGTTTCCCCTCGGAAGTTCGGGGGCCCTAGGCCTCCAGGATGCAGAAGGACCCACGTGGGAGCAGGTGGTGCTCTGTCCTGGTCTTGTAGCCTTGCTTCTGAGTACAAATTCAGTGGGCTGCCCACCTTCATTCTCCAGTCTGTGGTGGCGGTTTCCACTTCCATTTCTCCAGGTCTGTAGTGGGGTACCCACCTCCATTCTCCAGTCTGTAGTGGGGATGCCCACCTCCATTCTCAGTCTGTAGTGGGACGCCCAACTCCATTCACCAGTTGTAGTGGGATGCCCCACACCATTCTCCAGTCTGCAGGGACTCACCCTCCATTCTCCAGTCTGTAGATGCCCACCTCCATTCACCAGTTCAGAGAAGGGTGCCATCTTCCATTTATCAGGTCAGAGGGGCCTGGGGCTGGGGTCCCGGGTCCTGGGTGCCTGTCATTTATGTCATTTGCCTTATTTGCTGCTGTTTGCAGCTTTGGCTTTACCTGAAACTGGGTGGATATGCAGAATTCTAAGAGCCACCTAGGTTGTTTAACTAGAATCTGCAATCTTCAGAATCTCTGAGAATACTACACCTCAACTTTGAGGATCCGAGCCCCCAGAGCCCAAGGATATCAATCCTGACTTCATAAGCCAGTTTGTGAGGGGCCATCCTCAGGAGACATTTTGCCAAATCGGAAACTTCAGAGCTGGGTCTGATGTAGGAGTGTCATATATCAATCTGTTGATTTCATTGGTTAATTAATAAAGAAACTGCTTGGCTGGTCCTATAGGTTAGAAAATAGGTGGGTGGAGTAAACAGAATAGTATGCGGACAGGAAGAGGAAGTGAGTTCAGAGAGTGCAACGCAGCTCCGCTCAGAGACAGCAGCCTCCTGTCTGGCGGGCAGACAGGATTATTTGTCTCTACAGAACACGCACACCACGATGAAGCTCCGACTCAAGATGGATGTAGGCTAGAATCTTTCCCGGTAAAGCTTTGCCAAAAGTTGCCTACATAGATGATTAGGAATGGGTTAAGAGGTTGAAGTTAGTGGGCCAAACAGTGTTTAAGTAGATACAATTTGTGTGTTGTTATTTTGGGCATTAAGCTAGCCAGGCAACCGGGGTGTTGGGAACGCAAAACCCGGCGCCCCAATTTCAACAGATGGCATGCGTGGGGCAACTGAATCCACAGAATGTCTGAGAAAGCTTGGGAAAGGTAAGCATGTTTGTTTACTTGGTAGCAGCAGTTTCTCAGGGCTGCTCTGCTTACTAGAGGCAAGCAGCGATCTCAACTAAGGGGAAACCTGACTCAGCTTTAGCTGCAAAGCCCTGCAGCTCTGGAGGGGTTTTGCCACGAAACACTGAAAGCGGTATTGAAAAGCTGAGCACATGCTTTCGGTTTTCAGCCGTAGCAGGAAAAAAGCTGCGACTGTTTAAAAATGCTGGCTTTCTGGGCCATCCTGCCCAGGAGGGCAACTCTGACTGTTGGAGGCAGGAGGGCTGGCTGAGAGGACTTGGGTGTTGTCTGTTGTAGCTCGCTGGCTGGCAGGGGACCTTGAAACTGCTGTAGACTTGTGGCACTGAAGGCTGCTCTGGCGGTACCTCAGCCACAAGGTTGGAATGGCAGAAAGCTAAGGTATGGACTGGATCTGGCTGGCAAAGCCACGCCTTTAGTCCTACTGAGATTGTTTGGTAAATTAAAGACTTATGTGGTCAGAAAAACAGAGAGAGATACAGTAAAAAGAGATTCAAAGATAAAGAAAATTTTTAAATGATTTACAGTGTGTTGAAAATAATATGCAGACTAAAAAGTTAAAATTCTTAAAGTAAAAAAATGAAAGAAAAAGAGAAGTTGGTTGTGATAGTACACGCCTTTAATCCCAACACTTGGGATGCAGAGAGGTCACCTCTGTGACTTCAAAGTGTGGTAGCACACGCCTTTAATCCCAGTGCCTAGAGAGGCAGAGACAAACAGATCTCTGTGAGTTCAAGGTCAGCAGTAGCACATTTAATCCCAGTGCCTGGGAGGCAGAGACAGGCGGATCTCACGAGGTTCAAGTACAGCCTGGTCTACAAGTGTCGGTCAAGAATATCTGCTTAAAAGCAAAAAGTTAAAAGTAAAAATAAACAAAATAGAGGTTAAAACGAAGCTGTACAAAGATGGAAAATACACAGAGAATCTTGATACTGTATGCTATTATGCTCTGTTTGAATCATTTGAATGCTGAAGAAGGACCAAAAGCTGCTAAAAGATATTTGTTTATGAATGCTGCTAAACTAACCCAACATAGATATTCTGAAAATGCCTTGACTTTGGAATTTGGATCTAAGGACAAAATGCTTTGGAAAGGAGTTTCTTGTTTTGTTTTCACAGAGGATGAGACCCTACTCATTTCTTCTATTCCGTTGGTATGATGGACACGCCCTCCTGAAGAGGTTGCTGTGAATACCTTCAGAAAATTGCCTCGCTCAACTGCCAACTAAGATAAAACTAGCACAGGTTATACCATGAAAGACCTAATTAACGACGCCCCATTCAGCAGGAAGCAGTTTGGAGAGAAAACTGCGCCCATGTTCCCAAATATGGTTTATAAGTGTTCTTTTACATTTAAAGGGGGAAATGGTATAGGTATGAATAATTTACATTGATATGGATTTTGCTTTTGTGATTTAAATTTAAGGTCAATTTTATTATATATATATATATATATATATATATATATATGTATTTCTGATCCTGATTAAGGTATTGTGATTGTGTAGTTCATTTAAAAATGTAATGTATATAGGTTGTTAATAGATTAGTTAAGTTGGTTTTAATTATGTTAGTTAAGATTTTCTAGATGTACATAGATATATTTTAAAAAGATAGGCATTCTTCCTTATCTTTCAAGATTATAGAATATAAATATTAATATTTTAATAACTTAAGTTTTCATGACAATGAGACATGTCTGCTCCTGGCAGCACCAATCTACTTCGAGAGGAAGATGGGCATCAAAGAGGATCCTTATTGAGTTTTATAGCCAGCCATTGGGCAAGAGACTTTTTTTGCCTGGGTATTGCATAAACTGGACACAGAGAACCACAGAGAGAGAGGACTACTGAACTTGCCTAAAGGTGAGATGATCTTTCGGGGGTTCTGACTTATGAAAGAGTCTGCGAGACATTCTTCAGGACAAGCAGATAGTGACTGCCTTTGAAATTTTCTACTTTATAGGAATGTCTGCTGAAAACTATGGGCCTGTGGGCCGAAGACCAGATGCCCCAACGGTACAGAGGAACTTTGGGTGACTGTACAGGCAGCGAGATGTCTCTGTCATTTCTAGAGTTTGAGCGTTGCTTATTTCTTGTTTGCTTAGGTGATATTTGCTTATCTTTCTGGAGTCTTTGATGGAGTTAAGAATAGTTAGTTATAGTTATACTTTTCCTTAGTTATGATAAAGATTATTGTAATTTTTACTTGATAACTGTTTTTATGTAATTTTGCTATGTTAAAAGTTAAAGCCTTTCCTTTTTGTTTAAACGAAAAGTGATGGTGAATGTCATATATCAATCTGTTGATTTCATTGGTTAAAATAAAGCTTCTTGGCTGGTCCTATAGGTTAGAAAATAGGTGGGTGGAGTAAACAGAATAGTATGCGGACAGGAAAGGAAGTGAAGCTCAGAAAGAGCACGCAGCTCATCAGTTCAGCAGCCTCCTGTCTAGCGGGCAGACAGGATGGCCCAGCTCTCACAGGGCATGCACACGATGAAGCTCGACTCAAGATGGATGTGAGCTAGAATCTTCCCGGTAGCGCACCTTGGGGTGCCTACATAGATGATTAGGAATGGGTTAAAGAGGTTGAAGTTAGTGGGCCAAGCGGTGTTTAAATGAATACAATTTGTGTGTTGTTATTTTGGGTATTAAGCTAGCCAGGCAACCAGAGGTCTTGGAGGCATGAAACCCCAACGCCCCAATTTCAA